>CM043023.1:53253583-53342336 GCA_023690525.1 Holotrichia oblita | reverse complement strand
ATTTCGAAAAAACGGAGAAATTTGCTAGCCGGGCATTTGTCGAATTTTTAAACTCCGATGGGTGGAACAGATTGTACTCGGCGTTCTGAGTGTTGTACCGAAGAGATTTCGGCTCTATCTCTCATAGTTGCCGAGATATTTCGAAAAAACGGAGAAATTTGCTAGCCGGGCATTTGTCGAATTTTTAAACTCCGATGGGTGGAACAGATTGTACTCGGCGTTCTGAGTGTTGTACCGAAGAGATTTCGGCTCTATCTCTCATAGTTGCCGAGATATTTCGAAAAAACGGAGAAATTTGCTAGCCGGGCATTTGTCGAATTTTTAAACTCCGATGGGTGGAACAGATTGTACTCGGCGTTCTGAGTGTTGTACCGAAGAGATTTCGGCTCTATCTCTCATAGTTGCCGAGATATTTCGAAAAAACGGAGAAATTTGCTAGCCGGGCATTTGTCGAATTTTTAAACTCCGATGGGTGGAACAGATTGTACTCGGCGTTCTGAGTGTTGTACCGAAGAGATTTCGGCTCTATCTCTCATAGTTGCCGAGATATTTCGAAAAAACGGAGAAATTTGCTAGCCGGGCATTTGTCGAATTTTTAAACTCCGATGGGTGGAACAGATTGTACTCGGCGTTCTGAGTGTTGTACCGAAGAGATTTCGGCTCTATCTCTCATAGTTGCCGAGATATTTCGAAAAAACGGAGAAATTTGCTAGCCGGGCATTTGTCGAATTTTTAAACTCCGATGGGTGGAACAGATTGTACTCGGCGTTCTGAGTGTTGTACCGAAGAGATTTCGGCTCTATCTCTCATAGTTGCCGAGATATTTCGAAAAAACGGAGAAATTTGCTAGCCGGGCATTTGTCGAATTTTTAAACTCCGATGGGTGGAACAGATTGTACTCGGCGTTCTGAGTGTTGTACCGAAGAGATTTCGGCTCTATCTCTCATAGTTGCCGAGATATTTCGAAAAAACGGAGAAATTTGCTAGCCGGGCATTTGTCGAATTTTTAAACTCCGATGGGTGGAACAGATTGTACTCGGCGTTCTGAGTGTTGTACCGAAGAGATTTCGGCTCTATCTCTCATAGTTGCCGAGATATTTCGAAAAAACGGAGAAATTTGCTAGCCGGGCATTTGTCGAATTTTTAAACTCCGATGGGTGGAACAGATTGTACTCGGCGTTCTGAGTGTTGTACCGAAGAGATTTCGGCTCTATCTCTCATAGTTGCCGAGATATTTCGAAAAAACGGAGAAATTTGCTAGCCGGGCATTTGTCGAATTTTTAAACTCCGATGGGTGGAACAGATTGTACTCGGCGTTCTGAGTGTTGTACCGAAGAGATTTCGGCTCTATCTCTCATAGTTGCCGAGATATTTCGAAAAAACCGAGAAATTTGCTAGCCGGGCATTTGTCGAATTTTTAAACTCCGATGGGTGGAACAGATTGTACTCGGCGTTCTGAGTGTTGTACCGAAGAGATTTCGGCTCTATCTCTCATAGTTGCCGAGATATTTCGAAAAAACGGAGAAATTTGCTAGCCGGGCATTTGTCGAATTTTTAAACTCCGATGGGTGGAACAGATTGTACTCGGCGTTCTGAGTGTTGTACCGAAGAGATTTCGGCTCTATCTCTCATAGTTGCCGAGATATTTCGAAAAAACCGAGAAATTTGCTAGCCGGGCATTTGTCGAATTTTTAAACTCCGATGGGTGGAACAGATTGTACTCGGCGTTCTGAGTGTTGTACCGAAGAGATTTCGGCTCTATCTCTCATAGTTGCCGAGATATTTCGAAAAAACGGAGAAATTTGCTAGCCGGGCATTTGTCGAATTTTTAAACTCCGATGGGTGGAACAGATTGTACTCGGCGTTCTGAGTGTTGTACCGAAGAGATTTCGGCTCTATCTCTCATAGTTGCCGAGATATTTCGAAAAAACGGAGAAATTTGCTAGCCGGGCATTTGTCGAATTTTTAAACTCCGATGGGTGGAACAGATTGTACTCGGCGTTCTGAGTGTTGTACCGAAGAGATTTCGGCTCTATCTCTCATAGTTGCCGAGATATTTCGAAAAAACGGAGAAATTTGCTAGCCGGGCATTTGTCGAATTTTTAAACTCCGATGGGTGGAACAGATTGTACTCGGCGTTCTGAGTGTTGTACCGAAGAGATTTCGGCTCTATCTCTCATAGTTGCCGAGATATTTCGAAAAAACGGAGAAATTTGCTAGCCGGGCATTTGTCGAATTTTTAAACTCCGATGGGTGGAACAGATTGTACTCGGCGTTCTGAGTGTTGTACCGAAGAGATTTCGGCTCTATCTCTCATAGTTGCCGAGATATTTCGAAAAAACGGAGAAATTTGCTAGCCGGGCATTTGTCGAATTTTTAAACTCCGATGGGTGGAACAGATTGTACTCGGCGTTCTGAGTGTTGTACCGAAGAGATTTCGGCTCTATCTCTCATAGTTGCCGAGATATTTCGAAAAAACCGAGAAATTTGCTAGCCGGGCATTTGTCGAATTTTTAAACTCCGATGGGTGGAACAGATTGTACTCGGCGTTCTGAGTGTTGTACCGAAGAGATTTCGGCTCTATCTCTCATAGTTGCCGAGATATTTCGAAAAAACGGAGAAATTTGCTAGCCGGGCATTTGTCGAATTTTTAAACTCCGATGGGTGGAACAGATTGTACTCGGCGTTCTGAGTGTTGTACCGAAGAGATTTCGGCTCTATCTCTCATAGTTGCCGAGATATTTCGAAAAACGGAGAAATTTGCTAGCCGGGCATTTGTCGAATTTTTAAACTCCGATGGGTGGAACAGATTGTACTCGGCGTTCTGAGTGTTGTACCGAAGAGATTTCGGCTCTATCTCTCATAGTTGCCGAGATATTTCGAAAAAACGGAGAAATTTGCTAGCCGGGCATTTGTCGAATTTTTAAACTCCGATGGGTGGAACAGATTGTACTCGGCGTTCTGAGTGTTGTACCGAAGAGATTTCGGCTCTATCTCTCATAGTTGCCGAGATATTTCGAAAAAACGGAGAAATTTGCTAGCCGGGCATTTGTCGAATTTTTAAACTCCGATGGGTGGAACAGATTGTACTCGGCGTTCTGAGTGTTGTACCGAAGAGATTTCGGCTCTATCTCTCATAGTTGCCGAGATATTTCGAAAAAACGGAGAAATTTGCTAGCCGGGCATTTGTCGAATTTTTAAACTCCGATGGGTGGAACAGATTGTACTCGGCGTTCTGAGTGTTGTACCGAAGAGATTTCGGCTCTATCTCTCATAGTTGCCGAGATATTTCGAAAAACGGAGAAATTTGCTAGCCGGGCATTTGTCGAATTTTTAAACTCCGATGGGTGGAACAGATTGTACTCGGCGTTCTGAGTGTTGTACCGAAGAGATTTCGGCTCTATCTCTCATAGTTGCCGAGATATTTCGAAAAAACGGAGAAATTTGCTAGCCGGGCATTTGTCGAATTTTTAAACTCCGATGGGTGGAACAGATTGTACTCGGCGTTCTGAGTGTTGTACCGAAGAGATTTCGGCTCTATCTCTCATAGTTGCCGAGATATTTCGAAAAAACGGAGAAATTTGCTAGCCGGGCATTTGTCGAATTTTTAAACTCCGATGGGTGGAACAGATTGTACTCGGCGTTCTGAGTGTTGTACCGAAGAGATTTCGGCTCTATCTCTCATAGTTGCCGAGATATTTCGAAAAAACGGAGAAATTTGCTAGCCGGGCATTTGTCGAATTTTTAAACTCCGATGGGTGGAACAGATTGTACTCGGCGTTCTGAGTGTTGTACCGAAGAGATTTCGGCTCTATCTCTCATAGTTGCCGAGATATTTCGAAAAACGGAGAAATTTGCTAGCCGGGCATTTGTCGAATTTTTAAACTCCGATGGGTGGAACAGATTGTACTCGGCGTTCTGAGTGTTGTACCGAAGAGATTTCGGCTCTATCTCTCATAGTTGCCGAGATATTTCGAAAAACGGAGAAATTTGCTAGCCGGGCATTTGTCGAATTTTTAAACTCCGATGGGTGGAACAGATTGTACTCGGCGTTCTGAGTGTTGTACCGAAGAGATTTCGGCTCTATCTCTCATAGTTGCCGAGATATTTCGAAAAACCGAGAAATTTGCTAGCCGGGCATTTGTCGAATTTTTAAACTCCGATGGGGTGGAACAGATTTGTACTCGGCGTTCTGAGTGTTGTACCGAAGAGATTTCGGCTCTATCTCTCATAGTTGCCGAGATATTTCGAAAAAACGGAGAAATTTGCTAGCCGGGCATTTGTCGAATTTTTAAACTCCGATGGGTGGAACAGATTGTACTCGGCGTTCTGAGTGTTGTACCGAAGAGATTTCGGCTCTATCTCTCATAGTTGCCGAGATATTTCGAAAAAACCGAGAAATTTGCTAGCCGGGCATTTGTCGAATTTTTAAACTCCGATGGGTGGAAACAGATTGTACTCGGCGTTCTGAGTGTTGTACCGAAGAGATTTCGGCTCTATCTCTCATAGTTGCCGAGATATTTCGAAAAAAAACGGAGAAATTTGCTAGCCCGGGCATTTGTCGAATTTTTAAACTCCGATGGGTGGAACAGATTGTACTCGGCGTTCTGAGTGTTGTACCGAAGAGATTTCGGCTCTATCTCTCATAGTTGCCGAGATATTTCGAAAAAACGGAGAAATTTGCTAGCCGGGCATTTGTCGAATTTTTTAAACTCCGATGGGTGGAACAGATTGTACTCGGCGTTCTGAGTGTTGTACCGAAGAGATTTCGGCTCTATCTCTCATAGTTGCCGAGATATTTCGAAAAAACGGAGAAATTTGCTAGCCGGGCATTTGTCGAATTTTTAAACTCCGATGGGTGGAACAGATTGTACTCGGCGTTCTGAGTGTTGTACCGAAGAGATTTCGGCTCTATCTCTCATAGTTGCCGAGATATTTCGAAAAAACGGAGAAATTTGCTAGCCGGGCATTTGTCGAATTTTTAAACTCCGATGGGTGGAACAGATTGTACTCGGCGTTCTGAGTGTTGTACCGAAGAGATTTCGGCTCTATCTCTCATAGTTGCCGAGATATTTCGAAAAACCGAGAAATTTGCTAGCCGGGCATTTGTCGAATTTTTAAACTCCGATGGGTGGAACAGATTGTACTCGGCGTTCTGAGTGTTGTACCGAAGAGATTTCGGCTCTATCTCTCATAGTTGCCGAGATATTTCGAAAAAACGGAGAAATTTGCTAGCCGGGCATTTGTCGAATTTTTAAACTCCGATGGGTGGAACAGATTGTACTCGGCGTTCTGAGTGTTGTACCGAAGAGATTTCGGCTCTATCTCTCATAGTTGCCGAGATATTTCGAAAAAACCGAGAAATTTGCTAGCCGGGCATTTGTCGAATTTTTAAACTCCGATGGGTGGAACAGATTGTACTCGGCGTTCTGAGTGTTGTACCGAAGAGATTTCGGCTCTATCTCTCATAGTTGCCGAGATATTTCGAAAAAACGGAGAAATTTGCTAGCCGGGCATTTGTCGAATTTTTAAACTCCGATGGGTGGAACAGATTGTACTCGGCGTTCTGAGTGTTGTACCGAAGAGATTTCGGCTCTATCTCTCATAGTTGCCGAGATATTTCGAAAAACGGAGAAATTTGCTAGCCGGGCATTTGTCGAATTTTTAAACTCCGATGGGTGGAACAGATTGTACTCGGCGTTCTGAGTGTTGTACCGAAGAGATTTCGGCTCTATCTCTCATAGTTGCCGAGATATTTCGAAAAAACGGAGAAAATTTGCTAGCCGGGCATTTGTCGAATTTTTAAACTCCGATGGGTGGAACAGATTGTACTCGGCGTTCTGAGTGTTGTACCGAAGAGATTTCGGCTCTATCTCTCATAGTTGCCGAGATATTTCGAAAAAACCGAGAAATTTGCTAGCCGGGCATTTGTCGAATTTTTAAACTCCGATGGGTGGAACAGATTGTACTCGGCGTTCTGAGTGTTGTACCGAAGAGATTTCGGCTCTATCTCTCATAGTTGCCGAGATATTTCGAAAAAACGGAGAAATTTGCTAGCCGGGCATTTGTCGAATTTTTAAACTCCGATGGGTGGAACAGATTGTACTCGGCGTTCTGAGTGTTGTACCGAAGAGATTTCGGCTCTATCTCTCATAGTTGCCGAGATATTTCGAAAAACGGTGAAATTTGCTAGCCGGGCATTTGTCGAATTTTAAACTCCGATGGGTGGAACAGATTGTACTCGGCGTTCTGAGTGTTGTACCGAAGAGATTTCGGCTCTATCTCTCATAGTTGCCGAGATATTTCGAAAAAACCGAGAAATTTGCTAGCCGGGCATTTGTCGAATTTTTAAACTCCGATGGGTGGAAACAGATTGTACTCGGCGTTCTGAGTGTTGTACCGAAGAGATTTCGGCTCTATCTCTCATAGTTGCCGAGATATTTCGAAAAAACGGAGAAATTTGCTAGCCGGGCATTTGTCGAATTTTTAAACTCCGATGGGTGGAACAGATTGTACTCGGCGTTCTGAGTGTTGTACCGAAGAGATTTCGGCTCTATCTCTCATAGTTGCCGAGATATTTCGAAAAAACGAGAAATTTGCTAGCCGGGCATTTGTCGAATTTTTAAACTCCCGATGGGTGGAACAGATTGTACTCGGCGTTCTGAGTGTTGTACCGAAGAGATTTCGGCTCTATCTCTCATAGTTGCCGAGATATTTCGAAAAACGGAGAAATTTGCTAGCCGGGCATTTGTCGAATTTTTAAACTCCGATGGGTGGAACAGATTGTACTCGGCGTTCTGAGTGTTGTACCGAAGAGATTTCGGCTCTATCTCTCATAGTTGCCGAGATATTTCGAAAAAACGGAGAAATTTGCTAGCCGGGCATTTGTCGAATTTTTAAACTCCGATGGGTGGAACAGATTGTACTCGGCGTTCTGAGTGTTGTACCGAAGAGATTTCGGCTCTATCTCTCATAGTTGCCGAGATATTTCGAAAAAACGGAGAAATTTGCTAGCCGGGCATTTGTCGAATTTTTAAACTCCGATGGGTGGAACAGATTGTACTCGGCGTTCTGAGTGTTGTACCGAAGAGATTTCGGCTCTATCTCTCATAGTTGCCGAGATATTTCGAAAACCGAGAAATTTGCTAGCCGGGCATTTGTCGAATTTTTAAACTCCGATGGGTGGAACAGATTGTACTCGGCGTTCTGAGTGTTGTACCGAAGAGATTTCGGCTCTATCTCTCATAGTTGCCGAGATATTTCGAAAAACCGAGAAATTTGCTAGCCGGGCATTTGTCGAATTTTTAAACTCCGATGGGTGGAACAGATTGTACTCGGCGTTCTGAGTGTTGTACCGAAGAGATTTCGGCTCTATCTCTCATAGTTGCCGAGATATTTCGAAAAAACGGAGAAATTTGCTAGCCGGGCATTTGTCGAATTTTTAAACTCCGATGGGTGGAACAGATTGTACTCGGCGTTCTGAGTGTTGTACCGAAGAGATTTCGGCTCTATCTCTCATAGTTGCCGAGATATTTCGAAAAACCGAGAAATTTGCTAGCCGGGCATTTGTCGAATTTTTAAACTCCGATGGGTGGAACAGATTGTACTCGGCGTTCTGAGTGTTGTACCGAAGAGATTTCGGCTCTATCTCTCATAGTTGCCGAGATATTTCGAAAAAACGGAGAAATTTGCTAGCCGGGCATTTGTCGAATTTTTAAACTCCGATGGGTGGAACAGATTGTACTCGGCGTTCTGAGTGTTGTACCGAAGAGATTTCGGCTCTATCTCTCATAGTTGCCGAGATATTTCGAAAAAACGGAGAAATTTGCTAGCCGGGCATTTGTCGAATTTTTAAACTCCGATGGGTGGAACAGATTGTACTCGGCGTTCTGAGTGTTGTACCGAAGAGATTTCGGCTCTATCTCTCATAGTTGCCGAGATATTTCGAAAAAACGGAGAAATTTGCTAGCCGGGCATTTGTCGAATTTTTAAACTCCGATGGGTGGAACAGATTGTACTCGGCGTTCTGAGTGTTGTACCGAAGAGATTTCGGCTCTATCTCTCATAGTTGCCGAGATATTTCGAAAAAACGAGAAATTTGCTAGCCGGGCATTTGTCGAATTTTTAAACTCCGATGGGTGGAACAGATTGTACTCGGCGTTCTGAGTGTTGTACCGAAGAGATTTCGGCTCTATCTCTCATAGTTGCCGAGATATTTCGAAAAACGAGAAATTTGCTAGCCGGGCATTTGTCGAATTTTTAAACTCCGATGGGTGGAACAGATTGTACTCGGCGTTCTGAGTGTTGTACCGAAGAGATTTCGGCTCTATCTCTCATAGTTGCCGAGATATTTCGAAAAAACGGAGAAATTTGCTAGCCGGGCATTTGTCGAATTTTTAAACTCCGATGGGTGGAACAGATTGTACTCGGCGTTCTGAGTGTTGTACCGAAGAGATTTCGGCTCTATCTCTCATAGTTGCCGAGATATTTCGAAAAAACCGAGAAATTTGCTAGCCGGGCATTTGTCGAATTTTTAAACTCCGATGGGTGGAACAGATTGTACTCGGCGTTCTGAGTGTTGTACCGAAGAGATTTCGGCTCTATCTCTCATAGTTGCCGAGATATTTCGAAAAAACGGAGAAATTTGCTAGCCGGGCATTTGTCGAATTTTTAAACTCCGATGGGTGGAACAGATTGTACTCGGCGTTCTGAGTGTTGTACCGAAGAGATTTCGGCTCTATCTCTCATAGTTGCCGAGATATTTCGAAAAAACGGAGAAATTTGCTAGCCGGGCATTTGTCGAATTTTTAAACTCCGATGGGTGGAACAGATTGTACTCGGCGTTCTGAGTGTTGTACCGAAGAGATTTCGGCTCTATCTCTCATAGTTGCCGAGATATTTCGAAAAAACGGAGAAATTTGCTAGCCGGGCATTTGTCGAATTTTTAAACTCCGATGGGTGGAACAGATTGTACTCGGCGTTCTGAGTGTTGTACCGAAGAGATTTCGGCTCTATCTCTCATAGTTGCCGAGATATTTCGAAAAAACGAGAAATTTGCTAGCCGGGCATTTGTCGAATTTTTAAACTCCGATGGGTGGAACAGATTGTACTCGGCGTTCTGAGTGTTGTACCGAAGAGATTTCGGCTCTATCTCTCATAGTTGCCGAGATATTTCGAAAAACCGAGAAATTTGCTAGCCGGGCATTTGTCGAATTTTTAAACTCCGATGGGTGGAACAGATTGTACTCGGCGTTCTGAGTGTTGTACCGAAGAGATTTCGGCTCTATCTCTCATAGTTGCCGAGATATTTCGAAAAACCGAGAAATTTGCTAGCCGGGCATTTGTCGAATTTTTAAAACTCCGATGGGTGGAACAGATTGTACTCGGCGTTCTGAGTGTTGTACCGAAGAGATTTCGGCTCTATCTCTCATAGTTGCCGAGATATTTCGAAAACCGAGAAATTTGCTAGCCGGGCATTTGTCGAATTTTTAAACTCCGATGGGTGGAACAGATTGTACTCGGCGTTCTGAGTGTTGTACCGAAGAGATTTCGGCTCTATCTCTCATAGTTGCCGAGATATTTCGAAAAAACGGAGAAATTTGCTAGCCGGGCATTTGTCGAATTTTTAAACTCCGATGGGTGGAACAGATTGTACTCGGCGTTCTGAGTGTTGTACCGAAGAGATTTCGGCTCTATCTCTCATAGTTGCCGAGATATTTCGAAAAAACGGAGAAATTTGCTAGCCGGGCATTTGTCGAATTTTTAAACTCCGATGGGTGGAACAGATTGTACTCGGCGTTCTGAGTGTTGTACCGAAGAGATTTCGGCTCTATCTCTCATAGTTGCCGAGATATTTCGAAAAAACGGAGAAATTTGCTAGCCGGGCATTTGTCGAATTTTTAAACTCCGATGGGTGGAACAGATTGTACTCGGCGTTCTGAGTGTTGTACCGAAGAGATTTCGGCTCTATCTCTCATAGTTGCCGAGATATTTCGAAAAAACGGAGAAATTTGCTAGCCGGGCATTTGTCGAATTTTTAAACTCCGATGGGTGGAACAGATTGTACTCGGCGTTCTGAGTGTTGTACCGAAGAGATTTCGGCTCTATCTCTCATAGTTGCCGAGATATTTCGAAAAAACGGAGAAATTTGCTAGCCGGGCATTTGTCGAATTTTTAAACTCCGATGGGTGGAACAGATTGTACTCGGCGTTCTGAGTGTTGTACCGAAGAGATTTCGGCTCTATCTCTCATAGTTGCCGAGATATTTCGAAAAAACGGTGAAATTTGCTAGCCGGGCATTTGTCGAATTTTTAAACTCCGATGGGTGGAACAGATTGTACTCGGCGTTCTGAGTGTTGTACCGAAGAGATTTCGGCTCTATCTCTCATAGTTGCCGAGATATTTCGAAAAACGGAGAAATTTGCTAGCCGGGCATTTGTCGAATTTTTAAACTCCGATGGGTGGAACAGATTGTACTCGGCGTTCTGAGTGTTGTACCGAAGAGATTTCGGCTCTATCTCTCATAGTTGCCGAGATATTTCGAAAAAACGGTGAAATTTGCTAGCCGGGCATTTGTCGAATTTTTAAACTCCGATGGGTGGAACAGATTGTACTCGGCGTTCTGAGTGTTGTACCGAAGAGATTTCGGCTCTATCTCTCATAGTTGCCGAGATATTTCGAAAAAACGGAGAAATTTGCTAGCCGGGCATTTGTCGAATTTTTAAACTCCGATGGGTGGAACAGATTGTACTCGGCGTTCTGAGTGTTGTACCGAAGAGATTTCGGCTCTATCTCTCATAGTTGCCGAGATATTTCGAAAAAACGAGAAATTTGCTAGCCGGGCATTTGTCGAATTTTTAAACTCCGATGGGTGGAACAGATTGTACTCGGCGTTCTGAGTGTTGTACCGAAGAGATTTCGGCTCTATCTCTCATAGTTGCCGAGATATTTCGAAAAAACGGAGAAATTTGCTAGCCGGGCATTTGTCGAATTTTTAAACTCCGATGGGTGGAACAGATTGTACTCGGCGTTCTGAGTGTTGTACCGAAGAGATTTCGGCTCTATCTCTCATAGTTGCCGAGATATTTCGAAAAAACGGAGAAATTTGCTAGCCGGGCATTTGTCGAATTTTTAAACTCCGATGGGTGGAACAGATTGTACTCGGCGTTCTGAGTGTTGTACCGAAGAGATTTCGGCTCTATCTCTCATAGTTGCCGAGATATTTCGAAAAAACGGAGAAATTTGCTAGCCGGGCATTTGTCGAATTTTTAAACTCCGATGGGTGGAACAGATTGTACTCGGCGTTCTGAGTGTTGTACCGAAGAGATTTCGGCTCTATCTCTCATAGTTGCCGAGATATTTCGAAAAACCGAGAAATTTGCTAGCCGGGCATTTGTCGAATTTTTAAACTCCGATGGGTGGAACAGATTGTACTCGGCGTTCTGAGTGTTGTACCGAAGAGATTTCGGCTCTATCTCTCATAGTTGCCGAGATATTTCGAAAAAACGAGAAATTTGCTAGCCGGGCATTTGTCGAATTTTTAAACTCCGATGGGTGGAACAGATTGTACTCGGCGTTCTGAGTGTTGTACCGAAGAGATTTCGGCTCTATCTCTCATAGTTGCCGAGATATTTCGAAAAAACGGAGAAATTTGCTAGCCGGGCATTTGTCGAATTTTTAAACTCCGATGGGTGGAACAGATTGTACTCGGCGTTCTGAGTGTTGTACCGAAGAGATTTCGGCTCTATCTCTCATAGTTGCCGAGATATTTCGAAAAAACGGAGAAATTTGCTAGCCGGGCATTTGTCGAATTTTTAAACTCCGATGGGTGGAACAGATTGTACTCGGCGTTCTGAGTGTTGTACCGAAGAGATTTCGGCTCTATCTCTCATAGTTGCCGAGATATTTCGAAAAAACGGAGAAATTTGCTAGCCGGGCATTTGTCGAATTTTTAAACTCCGATGGGTGGAACAGATTGTACTCGGCGTTCTGAGTGTTGTACCGAAGAGATTTCGGCTCTATCTCTCATAGTTGCCGAGATATTTCGAAAAAACGGAGAAATTTGCTAGCCGGGCATTTGTCGAATTTTTAAACTCCGATGGGTGGAACAGATTGTACTCGGCGTTCTGAGTGTTGTACCGAAGAGATTTCGGCTCTATCTCTCATAGTTGCCGAGATATTTCGAAAAAACGGAGAAATTTGCTAGCCGGGCATTTGTCGAATTTTTAAACTCCGATGGGTGGAACAGATTGTACTCGGCGTTCTGAGTGTTGTACCGAAGAGATTTCGGCTCTATCTCTCATAGTTGCCGAGATATTTCGAAAAAACGGAGAAATTTGCTAGCCGGGCATTTGTCGAATTTTTAAACTCCGATGGGTGGAACAGATTGTACTCGGCGTTCTGAGTGTTGTACCGAAGAGATTTCGGCTCTATCTCTCATAGTTGCCGAGATATTTCGAAAAAACGGAGAAATTTGCTAGCCGGGCATTTGTCGAATTTTTAAACTCCGATGGGTGGAACAGATTGTACTCGGCGTTCTGAGTGTTGTACCGAAGAGATTTCGGCTCTATCTCTCATAGTTGCCGAGATATTTCGAAAAACGGTGAAATTTGCTAGCCGGGCATTTGTCGAATTTTTAAACTCCGATGGGTGGAACAGATTGTACTCGGCGTTCTGAGTGTTGTACCGAAGAGATTTCGGCTCTATCTCTCATAGTTGCCGAGATATTTCGAAAAAACGAGAAATTTGCTAGCCGGGCATTTGTCGAATTTTTAAACTCCGATGGGTGGAACAGATTGTACTCGGCGTTCTGAGTGTTGTACCGAAGAGATTTCGGCTCTATCTCTCATAGTTGCCGAGATATTTCGAAAAAACCGAGAAATTTGCTAGCCGGGCATTTGTCGAATTTTTAAACTCCGATGGGTGGAACAGATTGTACTCGGCGTTCTGAGTGTTGTACCGAAGAGATTTCGGCTCTATCTCTCATAGTTGCCGAGATATTTCGAAAAAACGGAGAAATTTGCTAGCCGGGCATTTGTCGAATTTTTAAACTCCGATGGGTGGAACAGATTGTACTCGGCGTTCTGAGTGTTGTACCGAAGAGATTTCGGCTCTATCTCTCATAGTTGCCGAGATATTTCGAAAAAACGGAGAAATTTGCTAGCCGGGCATTTGTCGAATTTTTAAACTCCGATGGGTGGAACAGATTGTACTCGGCGTTCTGAGTGTTGTACCGAAGAGATTTCGGCTCTATCTCTCATAGTTGCCGAGATATTTCGAAAAAACGGAGAAATTTGCTAGCCGGGCATTTGTCGAATTTTTAAACTCCGATGGGTGGAACAGATTGTACTCGGCGTTCTGAGTGTTGTACCGAAGAGATTTCGGCTCTATCTCTCATAGTTGCCGAGATATTTCGAAAAAACGGAGAAATTTGCTAGCCGGGCATTTGTCGAATTTTTAAACTCCGATGGGTGGAACAGATTGTACTCGGCGTTCTGAGTGTTGTACCGAAGAGATTTCGGCTCTATCTCTCATAGTTGCCGAGATATTTCGAAAAAACGGAGAAATTTGCTAGCCGGGCATTTGTCGAATTTTTAAACTCCGATGGGTGGAACAGATTGTACTCGGCGTTCTGAGTGTTGTACCGAAGAGATTTCGGCTCTATCTCTCATAGTTGCCGAGATATTTCGAAAAAACGGAGAAATTTGCTAGCCGGGCATTTGTCGAATTTTTAAACTCCGATGGGTGGAACAGATTGTACTCGGCGTTCTGAGTGTTGTACCGAAGAGATTTCGGCTCTATCTCTCATAGTTGCCGAGATATTTCGAAAAAACCGAGTGAAATTTGCTAGCCGGGCATTTGTCGAATTTTTAAACTCCGATGGGTGGAACAGATTGTACTCGGCGTTCTGAGTGTTGTACCGAAGAGATTTCGGCTCTATCTCTCATAGTTGCCGAGATATTTCGAAAAAACGAGAAATTTGCTAGCCGGGCATTTGTCGAATTTTTAAACTCCGATGGGTGGAACAGATTGTACTCGGCGTTCTGAGTGTTGTACCGAAGAGATTTCGGCTCTATCTCTCATAGTTGCCGAGATATTTCGAAAAAACGGAGAAATTTGCTAGCCGGGCATTTGTCGAATTTTTAAACTCCGATGGGTGGAACAGATTGTACTCGGCGTTCTGAGTGTTGTACCGAAGAGATTTCGGCTCTATCTCTCATAGTTGCCGAGATATTTCGAAAAAACGGAGAAATTTGCTAGCCGGGCATTTGTCGAATTTTTAAACTCCGATGGGTGGAACAGATTGTACTCGGCGTTCTGAGTGTTGTACCGAAGAGATTTCGGCTCTATCTCTCATAGTTGCCGAGATATTTCGAAAAAACGGAGAAATTTGCTAGCCGGGCATTTGTCGAATTTTTAAACTCCGATGGGTGGAACAGATTGTACTCGGCGTTCTGAGTGTTGTACCGAAGAGATTTCGGCTCTATCTCTCATAGTTGCCGAGATATTTCGAAAAAACGGTGAAATTTGCTAGCCGGGCATTTGTCGAATTTTTAAACTCCGATGGGTGGAACAGATTGTACTCGGCGTTCTGAGTGTTGTACCGAAGAGATTTCGGCTCTATCTCTCATAGTTGCCGAGATATTTCGAAAAAACCGGAGAAATTTGCTAGCCGGGCATTTGTCGAATTTTTAAACTCCGATGGGTGGAACAGATTGTACTCGGCGTTCTGAGTGTTGTACCGAAGAGATTTCGGCTCTATCTCTCATAGTTGCCGAGATATTTCGAAAAAACGGTGAAATTTGCTAGCCGGGCATTTGTCGAATTTTTAAACTCCGATGGGTGGAACAGATTGTACTCGGCGTTCTGAGTGTTGTACCGAAGAGATTTCGGCTCTATCTCTCATAGTTGCCGAGATATTTCGAAAAAACGGAGAAATTTGCTAGCCGGGCATTTGTCGAATTTTTAAACTCCGATGGGTGGAACAGATTGTACTCGGCGTTCTGAGTGTTGTACCGAAGAGATTTCGGCTCTATCTCTCATAGTTGCCGAGATATTTCGAAAAAACGGAGAAATTTGCTAGCCGGGCATTTGTCGAATTTTTAAACTCCGATGGGTGGAACAGATTGTACTCGGCGTTCTGAGTGTTGTACCGAAGAGATTTCGGCTCTATCTCTCATAGTTGCCGAGATATTTCGAAAAAACGGAGAAATTTGCTAGCCGGGCATTTGTCGAATTTTTAAACTCCGATGGGTGGAACAGATTGTACTCGGCGTTCTGAGTGTTGTACCGAAGAGATTTCGGCTCTATCTCTCATAGTTGCCGAGATATTTCGAAAAAACGGAGAAATTTGCTAGCCGGGCATTTGTCGAATTTTTAAACTCCGATGGGTGGAACAGATTGTACTCGGCGTTCTGAGTGTTGTACCGAAGAGATTTCGGCTCTATCTCTCATAGTTGCCGAGATATTTCGAAAAAACCGAGAAATTTGCTAGCCGGGCATTTGTCGAATTTTTAAACTCCGATGGGTGGAACAGATTGTACTCGGCGTTCTGAGTGTTGTACCGAAGAGATTTCGGCTCTATCTCTCATAGTTGCCGAGATATTTCGAAAAAACGAGAAATTTGCTAGCCGGGCATTTGTCGAATTTTTAAACTCCGATGGGTGGAACAGATTGTACTCGGCGTTCTGAGTGTTGTACCGAAGAGATTTCGGCTCTATCTCTCATAGTTGCCGAGATATTTCGAAAAAACGGAGAAATTTGCTAGCCGGGCATTTGTCGAATTTTTAAACTCCGATGGGTGGAACAGATTGTACTCGGCGTTCTGAGTGTTGTACCGAAGAGATTTCGGCTCTATCTCTCATAGTTGCCGAGATATTTCGAAAAAACGGAGAAATTTGCTAGCCGGGCATTTGTCGAATTTTTAAACTCCGATGGGTGGAACAGATTGTACTCGGCGTTCTGAGTGTTGTACCGAAGAGATTTCGGCTCTATCTCTCATAGTTGCCGAGATATTTCGAAAAACCGAGAAATTTGCTAGCCGGGCATTTGTCGAATTTTTAAACTCCGATGGGTGGAACAGATTGTACTCGGCGTTCTGAGTGTTGTACCGAAGAGATTTCGGCTCTATCTCTCATAGTTGCCGAGATATTTCGAAAAAACGGAGAAATTTGCTAGCCGGGCATTTGTCGAATTTTTAAACTCCGATGGGTGGAACAGATTGTACTCGGCGTTCTGAGTGTTGTACCGAAGAGATTTCGGCTCTATCTCTCATAGTTGCCGAGATATTTCGAAAAAACGGAGAAATTTGCTAGCCGGGCATTTGTCGAATTTTTAAACTCCGATGGGTGGAACAGATTGTACTCGGCGTTCTGAGTGTTGTACCGAAGAGATTTCGGCTCTATCTCTCATAGTTGCCGAGATATTTCGAAAAACCGAGAAATTTGCTAGCCGGGCATTTGTCGAATTTTTAAACTCCGATGGGTGGAACAGATTGTACTCGGCGTTCTGAGTGTTGTACCGAAGAGATTTCGGCTCTATCTCTCATAGTTGCCGAGATATTTCGAAAAAACGGAGAAATTTGCTAGCCGGGCATTTGTCGAATTTTTAAACTCCGATGGGTGGAACAGATTGTACTCGGCGTTCTGAGTGTTGTACCGAAGAGATTTCGGCTCTATCTCTCATAGTTGCCGAGATATTTCGAAAAAACGGAGAAATTTGCTAGCCGGGCATTTGTCGAATTTTTAAACTCCGATGGGTGGAACAGATTGTACTCGGCGTTCTGAGTGTTGTACCGAAGAGATTTCGGCTCTATCTCTCATAGTTGCCGAGATATTTCGAAAAAACGGAGAAATTTGCTAGCCGGGCATTTGTCGAATTTTTAAACTCCGATGGGTGGAACAGATTGTACTCGGCGTTCTGAGTGTTGTACCGAAGAGATTTCGGCTCTATCTCTCATAGTTGCCGAGATATTTCGAAAAAACGGAGAAATTTGCTAGCCGGGCATTTGTCGAATTTTTAAACTCCGATGGGTGGAACAGATTGTACTCGGCGTTCTGAGTGTTGTACCGAAGAGATTTCGGCTCTATCTCTCATAGTTGCCGAGATATTTCGAAAAAACGGAGAAATTTGCTAGCCGGGCATTTGTCGAATTTTTAAACTCCGATGGGTGGAACAGATTGTACTCGGCGTTCTGAGTGTTGTACCGAAGAGATTTCGGCTCTATCTCTCATAGTTGCCGAGATATTTCGAAAAACCGAGAAATTTGCTAGCCGGGCATTTGTCGAATTTTTAAACTCCGATGGGTGGAACAGATTGTACTCGGCGTTCTGAGTGTTGTACCGAAGAGATTTCGGCTCTATCTCTCATAGTTGCCGAGATATTTCGAAAAAACGGAGAAATTTGCTAGCCGGGCATTTGTCGAATTTTTAAACTCCGATGGGTGGAACAGATTGTACTCGGCGTTCTGAGTGTTGTACCGAAGAGATTTCGGCTCTATCTCTCATAGTTGCCGAGATATTTCGAAAAAACGGTGAAATTTGCTAGCCGGGCATTTGTCGAATTTTTAAACTCCGATGGGTGGAACAGATTGTACTCGGCGTTCTGAGTGTTGTACCGAAGAGATTTCGGCTCTATCTCTCATAGTTGCCGAGATATTTCGAAAAAACGGAGAAATTTGCTAGCCGGGCATTTGTCGAATTTTTAAACTCCGATGGGTGGAACAGATTGTACTCGGCGTTCTGAGTGTTGTACCGAAGAGATTTCGGCTCTATCTCTCATAGTTGCCGAGATATTTCGAAAAAACGGAGAAATTTGCTAGCCGGGCATTTGTCGAATTTTTAAACTCCGATGGGTGGAACAGATTGTACTCGGCGTTCTGAGTGTTGTACCGAAGAGATTTCGGCTCTATCTCTCATAGTTGCCGAGATATTTCGAAAAAACGGAGAAATTTGCTAGCCGGGCATTTGTCGAATTTTTAAACTCCGATGGGTGGAACAGATTGTACTCGGCGTTCTGAGTGTTGTACCGAAGAGATTTCGGCTCTATCTCTCATAGTTGCCGAGATATTTCGAAAAAACGGAGAAATTTGCTAGCCGGGCATTTGTCGAATTTTTAAACTCCGATGGGTGGAACAGATTGTACTCGGCGTTCTGAGTGTTGTACCGAAGAGATTTCGGCTCTATCTCTCATAGTTGCCGAGATATTTCGAAAAAACGGAGAAATTTGCTAGCCGGGCATTTGTCGAATTTTTAAACTCCGATGGGTGGAACAGATTGTACTCGGCGTTCTGAGTGTTGTACCGAAGAGATTTCGGCTCTATCTCTCATAGTTGCCGAGATATTTCGAAAAAACGGAGAAATTTGCTAGCCGGGCATTTGTCGAATTTTTAAACTCCGATGGGTGGAACAGATTGTACTCGGCGTTCTGAGTGTTGTACCGAAGAGATTTCGGCTCTATCTCTCATAGTTGCCGAGATATTTCGAAAAACCGAGAAATTTGCTAGCCGGGCATTTGTCGAATTTTTAAACTCCGATGGGTGGAACAGATTGTACTCGGCGTTCTGAGTGTTGTACCGAAGAGATTTCGGCTCTATCTCTCATAGTTGCCGAGATATTTCGAAAACCGGTGAAATTTGCTAGCCGGGCATTTGTCGAATTTTTAAACTCCGATGGGTGGAACAGATTGTACTCGGCGTTCTGAGTGTTGTACCGAAGAGATTTCGGCTCTATCTCTCATAGTTGCCGAGATATTTCGAAAAAACGGAGAAATTTGCTAGCCGGGCATTTGTCGAATTTTTAAACTCCGATGGGTGGAACAGATTGTACTCGGCGTTCTGAGTGTTGTACCGAAGAGATTTCGGCTCTATCTCTCATAGTTGCCGAGATATTTCGAAAAAACGGTGAAATTTGCTAGCCGGGCATTTGTCGAATTTTTAAACTCCGATGGGTGGAACAGATTGTACTCGGCGTTCTGAGTGTTGTACCGAAGAGATTTCGGCTCTATCTCTCATAGTTGCCGAGATATTTCGAAAAACGGTGAAATTTGCTAGCCGGGCATTTGTCGAATTTTTAAACTCCGATGGGTGGAACAGATTGTACTCGGCGTTCTGAGTGTTGTACCGAAGAGATTTCGGCTCTATCTCTCATAGTTGCCGAGATATTTCGAAAAAACGGTGAAATTTGCTAGCCGGGCATTTGTCGAATTTTTAAACTCCGATGGGTGGAACAGATTGTACTCGGCGTTCTGAGTGTTGTACCGAAGAGATTTCGGCTCTATCTCTCATAGTTGCCGAGATATTTCGAAAAAACGGAGAAATTTGCTAGCCGGGCATTTGTCGAATTTTTAAACTCCGATGGGTGGAACAGATTGTACTCGGCGTTCTGAGTGTTGTACCGAAGAGATTTCGGCTCTATCTCTCATAGTTGCCGAGATATTTCGAAAAAACGGTGAAATTTGCTAGCCGGGCATTTGTCGAATTTTTAAACTCCGATGGGTGGAACAGATTGTACTCGGCGTTCTGAGTGTTGTACCGAAGAGATTTCGGCTCTATCTCTCATAGTTGCCGAGATATTTCGAAAAAACGGTGAAATTTGCTAGCCGGGCATTTGTCGAATTTTTAAACTCCGATGGGTGGAACAGATTGTACTCGGCGTTCTGAGTGTTGTACCGAAGAGATTTCGGCTCTATCTCTCATAGTTGCCGAGATATTTCGAAAAAACGGAGAAATTTGCTAGCCGGGCATTTGTCGAATTTTTAAACTCCGATGGGTGGAACAGATTGTACTCGGCGTTCTGAGTGTTGTACCGAAGAGATTTCGGCTCTATCTCTCATAGTTGCCGAGATATTTCGAAAAAACGGAGAAATTTGCTAGCCGGGCATTTGTCGAATTTTTAAACTCCGATGGGTGGAACAGATTGTACTCGGCGTTCTGAGTGTTGTACCGAAGAGATTTCGGCTCTATCTCTCATAGTTGCCGAGATATTTCGAAAAAACGGAGAAATTTGCTAGCCGGGCATTTGTCGAATTTTTAAACTCCGATGGGTGGAACAGATTGTACTCGGCGTTCTGAGTGTTGTACCGAAGAGATTTCGGCTCTATCTCTCATAGTTGCCGAGATATTTCGAAAAAACGGTGAAATTTGCTAGCCGGGCATTTGTCGAATTTTTAAACTCCGATGGGTGGAACAGATTGTACTCGGCGTTCTGAGTGTTGTACCGAAGAGATTTCGGCTCTATCTCTCATAGTTGCCGAGATATTTCGAAAAAACGGTGAAATTTGCTAGCCGGGCATTTGTCGAATTTTTAAACTCCGATGGGTGGAACAGATTGTACTCGGCGTTCTGAGTGTTGTACCGAAGAGATTTCGGCTCTATCTCTCATAGTTGCCGAGATATTTCGAAAAAACGAGAAATTTGCTAGCCGGGCATTTGTCGAATTTTTAAACTCCGATGGGTGGAACAGATTGTACTCGGCGTTCTGAGTGTTGTACCGAAGAGATTTCGGCTCTATCTCTCATAGTTGCCGAGATATTTCGAAAAAACCGAGAAATTTGCTAGCCGGGCATTTGTCGAATTTTTAAACTCCGATGGGTGGAACAGATTGTACTCGGCGTTCTGAGTGTTGTACCGAAGAGATTTCGGCTCTATCTCTCATAGTTGCCGAGATATTTCGAAAAAACGGAGAAATTTGCTAGCCGGGCATTTGTCGAATTTTTAAACTCCGATGGGTGGAACAGATTGTACTCGGCGTTCTGAGTGTTGTACCGAAGAGATTTCGGCTCTATCTCTCATAGTTGCCGAGATATTTCGAAAAAACGAGAAATTTGCTAGCCGGGCATTTGTCGAATTTTTAAACTCCGATGGGTGGAACAGATTGTACTCGGCGTTCTGAGTGTTGTACCGAAGAGATTTCGGCTCTATCTCTCATAGTTGCCGAGATATTTCGAAAAAACGAGAAATTTGCTAGCCGGGCATTTGTCGAATTTTTAAACTCCGATGGGTGGAACAGATTGTACTCGGCGTTCTGAGTGTTGTACCGAAGAGATTTCGGCTCTATCTCTCATAGTTGCCGAGATATTTCGAAAAAACCGAGAAATTTGCTAGCCGGGCATTTGTCGAATTTTTAAACTCCGATGGGTGGAACAGATTGTACTCGGCGTTCTGAGTGTTGTACCGAAGAGATTTCGGCTCTATCTCTCATAGTTGCCGAGATATTTCGAAAAAACGGTGAAATTTGCTAGCCGGGCATTTGTCGAATTTTTAAACTCCGATGGGTGGAACAGATTGTACTCGGCGTTCTGAGTGTTGTACCGAAGAGATTTCGGCTCTATCTCTCATAGTTGCCGAGATATTTCGAAAAAACGGAGAAATTTGCTAGCCGGGCATTTGTCGAATTTTTAAACTCCGATGGGTGGAACAGATTGTACTCGGCGTTCTGAGTGTTGTACCGAAGAGATTTCGGCTCTATCTCTCATAGTTGCCGAGATATTTCGAAAAAACGGAGAAATTTGCTAGCCGGGCATTTGTCGAATTTTTAAACTCCGATGGAATTTTTAAACTCCGTGGAACAGATTGTACTCGGCGTTCTGAGTGTTGTACCGAAGAGATTTCGGCTCTATCTCTCATAGTTGCCGAGATATTTCGAAAAAACCGAGAAATTTGCTAGCCGGGCATTTGTCGAATTTTTAAACTCCGATGGGTGGAACAGATTGTACTCGGCGTTCTGAGTGTTGTACCGAAGAGATTTCGGCTCTATCTCTCATAGTTGCCGAGATATTTCGAAAAAACCGAAAAAATTGCTAGCCGGGCATTTGTCGAATTTTTAAAGTCCGATTGGTGGAATAGATTGTACTCGTGGCGTCCTGAGTATTGTACCAGAAGAGATTTCGGTCCTATCTGTCATAGTTACCGAGATATTTCGAAAAAAACCGAAAAAATTGCTAGCCGGGCATTTGTCGAATTTTTTTAAAGTCCGTAAAAATATAGTATTTGTGGTAAATTTCTTTAAAAACCGTCAGACAAAAGGGTAACGTGAGAAGAGTTTTTCTTTTCTAATTTGCATTTTTTTAATTGTGCCAACTAAATTTTAATTATTACAATCATTTGTGTCTCACTCATAAAATTTTCAATAGTTCTGAATAATTTACGTTAGTTTCAGGGTGCATTTCACTAAATATTACATCTAGATTTTTACGATTTTTAAAATAAATTTTAGGACAAAAAAAAAATAAAATGTCATTTTTTTCCTTTTAATAGCAAGTCAATATTTTGCTTAAGCATTATCAATGATTATATTAAATAAACATCCTTTTTTATAATCAGGATTAGATAAAAACATTTTACTTACAATTGCGGCAATTCCGGCTGTTGCTTCGGCTCCTGGCACAATCCTAGACGATAATTTAAGAGCACAATCACGTACAAGATGACTTTAGACCGATTAGTTGACATTCCCGCCGAATAAGATGCTACAAACACCTACTTTCCCAGTTAATAGTAAAACATTTAGATGAATGGTCGTCAAGTAATGTGTGCTTTGTGAGTAGTATTTTGGGGTCAGTAGAGCCACTTTGAGCCGAAATCAATACTGTCTGTCAGCTAGCGATTACGGTAGGTTTTGGAACGCAAGCGCTTTCATGCGATGCTGGACTTTTTGCAGTTATTTTGTTTATCTTCGTTTGAGTTATGTTCCCGGTAATAAAACTCAGATTGAAAATTGTGTGTATCACATGAAGATGTAGTAGTTTGATTATACTATATTATTTAAGTTATTTGAAAGCAATATTTTCTCGAGTTAATTGGTATAGCTCTGGTAAAATAAACATTTAACCGAATCTTACAAACATTTTTTTATGTTTTTAAAACTGCTGGTTGAAATATGTCAATTTTTAAGTTAAAATTAGTTGTAGCATTTAATGATGGGACGTTAACAAACTGTTTTTGCATTTACCAACGATACTAAAATGTTTCACGTGTAACGTTTATAGAACTTCAAGCAGCAGTTATCTGCTCAGCATCTGGCAATTTAACAAAGACAGTCCTTGTCAAATTGCCAGATACCAAACAGATAACTGCTGTTTGACGTTTGAGAAACCGGGCATATTTCCCAGCAAACAAAAAAGTCGTCATCAGGACGTCAAATTTCGTATTTTGAAGACCAAAAGACGTCCTCAAGAAGAATGTATAACGTACTTATGACACATCCTCACGACGTCATTGAAACAAGTTGTATTTCATATAATTCAAGTTTGTTAATACGAAAAATTTTATTTTATATCACATGGATTTATTAATGACAAAAAATCTTTCCGGTCAACGTTTTAAGTGATTTATTCGACAATTTAATAAATATTAATAATACACAACGTCTTAAAGACGTTACAATTGGACTATTATAAAATTAGTCAAAAATGACCAGCACGGTACGTCTTCAAGACGTTATATTTTGGCGATGATTTATTTCGTCAAAAATGAACAATATACGACGTCCTCAAGACGTACCCGACGTCTCTCTGTTTGCTGGGTTATAGCTCGTGCTTGAGGTCGCGCTGATGCTTAAGTACGCGATTTTGACGTAAATGTGAATGTCAAAATCGCGTACTCAACCATCAGTACGAACTATAAATATGACCCTAAGTAAAAAAAGTAGGACTGAGTAGGACCAACTGACACTCATCACGCTAACCTAACATTTCAGTCTACGGAAAACTTCAATTTCACATGGAAGAAGGTTATTGAACGTTTTGGCTGTTGAAACGTGCAAATAACAATGATCTGTTGTAAAATATCGTTTCCTTTGAGGGTTTTCTGATTTTAAATGAAAAAATGCCGAAAAGAATTTGAAAACTAACCTCAAAAACCTAATATTTTTAACTTGTCAATTTGACATATTATTATTTATAAATGACATTTCGGAGATTAATGTCAATTCTCTTTTAGTCGTATTTATAGTTCGTGCTTGAGGCTGTGCCGATGCTTGAGAACGCGATTTTGACATATTAGTAATGACATTTACGTCAAAAACCGCGTGCTCAAGCATCGACACAACCTCAAGCACGAATTATAAAAACATATGACCCTAAACTGAGACATGTCTATCTCAGTTATTCATGGCTTACCTTGGATAAAAATTTTGTGGCTCGTTGTATTAATTATTTTGAATATAATAAACGTTAGACGTGTTTTAAAAGGTATACGTCATTGCGGTATAGAAGTGGCCTTAAATGCATGACGTCATTGTTTCGTTTATAACGTCTTTATAATATTCCGTTTAACTACACATCTCGTCACGCTATCTTTTAAAGATAAGTAGAAAGAGAACAAAACCGGTTTTGTTCGAACGATTTAGCTGATCAGTGTTAAATAGAAAGTACCTATAATCACATCATTTTTACGTCAATATCATGTCATTTTTATTCCAAAAGAACTCAAAATAATTGACTTCCTTTCGGTTAAATTTTCAAAGACTAACAAGAGGTATTACTATTACTTTATAGGAAAAAAAAAAAAACGCAGGAAGACCGGTTATGAAAAGATGGAAAAGCAAAGGGTTCTACATTACCCCTTGTGGGACGCCAATATTATAATTTATGTTAAATAGTAGGCACAAAAGGGTTAATGCCGACTTAAATGTATACTCAAAGAAAAAAGAAATACGAGAATTACAATACATATCGGTATTGTAGTTGTCCCATTTCTTTTTTCTTTGAGTGTACATTTACACTTACCTTGATAACTGATCATAATGGGTATAAACTATTAAAGAAAAATACAGTATAATTTATTTTCAAAAACATTAAAAAATATACATCCTTCGAATGTACACCTTAGTAACAATTACATTATTTATAAGAGAGATATAGAATAAAAAATAAATTAATATAATCTACATTATATATAAGTAATTGGAATAATTATAGTTTCATCGTCAGACTTGTGCTACATTTTCTCACAATTTACAAATTACTTTGGTCACAGGCTTAACTTACTTCTAATGAAAAAAAAAACAAACCAAAAAAAAATACAAATGTATACATATATATAAGTAGAATTTTTTCAGAAAAAATCTTTAGCCGATTTAGACTATATTAAACCCTACGGAGGTTTCTCACTAATTGGTAATTTACTTTCCGCTTCGTTGAGAGCCCTGAGTAACTCGCTCCTTGCTTTGGCACCACACCATACGATTAATCCAGCCGCAAGTACCAGCTATAAAACGATTCGCATAATAATTTTATTAATCTAATCGATATCGCATAAACTTAACGAACCTGTAATCCAGCGAAAACATAAGTACCGGTTGAAAATTGCCTATTATCCAATACATCCTGCATCGATCTTAACGTCGAACCAACGTATACACCCATAAATTGCCCCGCAAACAGTCCGATACACGATGCGAGATGATAGATTTTCCCGTTAACATTACTCAACTAAAATCGTATTTATCGTATGGAATTAAATCAATTTATAAGGTTAGTAACTTACCGCGAATATCGTATTTTGAAACCCGAATGGAATCGGTGTTAATCTAGCCATTAAAACGATCTTGAAACATAACGGACCTGATATCACCCTTAATATAGCGGTTGCGGTTTCGTTCTCGATCAATTTCCTAACTCTCTGGTGATGTCCGACTAGTCGTAAAACGTTATGCGCTATAAAAAGTCCTATGTTCGCTCCGATTACTGATATTAAGAATCCCTTTTAGGATGCCGAATAAGTATCCGGCTGCTCCCCTACGACGATATAACCGACACTTAACGGGAAAGATACGATTATGAAGAGTACGATAATTGTCGACAGAAATTATCACAGAATCTTGATTTTCTAACCAGTACAGGATCCCTTTTATGTATCTCTTGCAGAAATATAAAGTGACTACTATCATAAATAATGTTATAACTAAAACGAGGAATCTTTTAAGGTGAAGAAGCACCTCTTCGCTTCACTCTCTTCTTTCTCGGGGATCTTTGCATTTCCAATATCTATGCTAATTTTCATTTTTTTATATTATTCCTATATATTCAAGTAAAGGTGAAAATATGTATTACTATTTTGTTTGTTTGCGGTTATTTATCCATTTTAATTACGTGATTCATTGGATCCTTATTTATATTAAATGGTTTCAGTTTAATCTAACAAATTTGGAATGGTCATTGTGCGTAAATTTATTTTTATTATGAATTTTTTACGAGTACGATAAGCCCACACTAATTATTCAAGTTGAAAATTGTAAATTTATGACATCGATGTCAGCTGACTTATCTAACTCGCATTACAGGTATCTACTTTTGATTCAATTTAAAATTGTTTATTTTTAATTTTGTTAAAAAGTAATTTATTGCTAATAGATAATGCGATATTTAATATTATTTGAGAAATTCAATTAATGCTTTTATAAATAATTTCGTTCTAATTTGTTTTGGTATTTGCCGTAATGAAATGAGTGCCATCTATATGTGATATGCTCAATTAAATCTAGTTTAGCAACTTTCTAAAAGAGGGAGGTAGGATCGTAGAGGTATCAATCTTAATTTTTTTCGTTTTATTTATTTATATATTAATTAATAGTAAAATAAAACACCATTTTATATAAGAGAAATTTATTACTATAATATTAACAAAATTACATATACAATACAAGTTATTATTATTATTTTTTTTAGTTTATTTTTATTCTCTTGATATGTTTGACAAAATATAGGTTCTTTTTTCGTGTTTCGTTTTTATTTCTTTGAAATTATAAACATTCGTTTCATTTCATGCATAAATACATGTTCTTTACGTACATTTGACCTTTGCAATTCTAGCATCCCTTCGCTTTTAATTTGCCCTTTATAATATGCGGTTCATCCTTTAAAATACATTTTGGGTTGGTATTATGCACAGTTACAAAAAGAACAATACTAAAAATATGTACATTATATTATTACACATGGGTTGTAAAAAAGTCATCATCAATATATATGTAACAACTACGTTATAAGGATTTTTTTTTGTATTTTTATACTTATTTAATTATTATTAGTTTTATATTATTTCCCTTACGAGTTAATAGTAATAATTTTTTACTCAATTAAAATTATTTATTTAGTTTTACGTCCTATACAATAGAATACATGAATATGTGAATAAGCAAGATACATAAGATAAGATGTTCATCGATTTTTGATTTAATCTCGAAATGAATATCTTATGTACCGTTGGGGAGGGGTTAGAAAGAATGGTAGATTATTGCGTTAGTGATAAAACAATAAAGCGTTAATTGTATTAAAGAAAAGCGGAAAAAATTAAATGCTTTCGACCGTATCTTATTTACAAAATTTCAAATTGTCAAACTTATGTCAAAATTATGTCAACTGTCAACGTTATGTCAAAATGATCAAAAATTATGATAAACTAATGATATGTGAGATATTCTTAAGACTAAAACATGTCTTTTAATCTATAAGAAAAAACGGTATAGAGTATTTATATTATTGCATTGTTCGTATTAAATTTAAATTTAATTTTATTGACTTGTATTTAAAAAAAATAGAGAGAATAAATACAACAACCGAAAAGCTAATCGTTAAAGATTTCTCGTTATCATTTGTTTAACGTTTTTTTTTGTATCGTTAGTTTCTTTCTTCGTTTGATTCTGTCGATGATAAACCTAATATATAGGAGGATACATATTTAGGAGATCGGAAGATTTTAGACGAAGATGAAAGTCGAGTTGCTCGGACAGTTCTTAGCCGGACATTCTTTACTCGGTTCCGGTTGCGCTCTCAACCATTTTCCGTGACAGTGGGGGGCCGAGAAGGCCGACCATCTTGTGACGCGACCGGCAACACCGTGACCTTGACAGCGCCAATCTAGATTCTTTCTGAGCGCTTCCGATTCGCATTTGACGCAGATGCGTTCGCCTGAAAATAGAAAAAATGAAAAGTTTTCATCAAATTTTTTTGGGAACTAGTTTCAATCTCCAACAACGTGAGTCGCGGTAGCCTATGTAGTTTCAACGAATTTTTGAAACAGTTCGAACAGTTTTCCTAAAATGGCTGGAAAAAAAGGTTCGTTTATTTATTAAAATTGACAGACTTCATGGTGGTTTTTTTGATAGGTTAGAAGATTCTTTGATAATTTGACGTTTCACGAAATAATGACATTGACACTAATGACATTTCTAAATATAGGCAGATTTAGAAAGCACGAAATTTGTTCGCTACGCAAAAGAGGGCTACTTGAACAAATTTACAGTCACTATATATACAGTAAAAATCTCTTCCCTATAGTCACCTATAAATACGCGTATTATATATAGGTTTGTATGTGTGCGTTCGGGAAGAGAGCAGTGGGGAGCGCGGAGTCGAGCAGCGATGCACGCCTTTCTCGAAAAACTACAGCTAGACATTAGTAACAGTTTACTTGCGAAGGTGTATGGTTTCGCTCGACGTCCATCGACGTTTATGTATGTCTGCATCGCTGCTACACCATGCGTCCCCACTCCTCTCTTCCCGAACGCACACATACAAACCTATATATAATACGCGTATTTATAGGTGACTATAGGGAAGAGATTTTTACTGTATAAGGTCTATTATGAAGTACTGTCTCTAGTGTTTGCTCCAATTTAGGTCTAGAAGACGAACGCGGTTAATTGGATTGTATTCATTTGCGTAATTTATCAATTTTGAGGTTAGGTAGGGTTACGTTTAATTTTAGAGAATTAAAACGAAGATATCTGTAGAAAGAGACCGTGATTGTAAGGTTAAAACAAACGTGTGACGAAATGTGTAGTAATAGAATGAATAGTTGAATAACTTGTGTCAAAATTGTCTTTATTTAAAAAAGAAAGAGATAAAATTCTGAACAGACCCTCAGATCGCTTGTTTCCTCTAAATATAGATAACTGCGTTACCGACAAACGGAAAATTGTAAATAGATTGAAATCAAAACTATTTTCCTATATGCAAGCACATCTATGTATTGTACCCAATTCATTTTTAATATTGCATAAACGTAAACGTAGTAAACGTCAAAATATTTGACAATTCATAGCAAAAATGATATAATCTGATTGGATATACAGGAGGGTGGTTCACCGGGAACTGCAACGATCGATTGTGGGAAAACTACAGCTAGGAATGATCTGAAATTTAAGTACTTTACTAAAGTCAATGAGGGCCATTCGTCTAAAACATTTTCAAGATGGCGGCACTCCGGGGTGTACCGGAAGTAAGCACCAACTTCGTAATTTTAAATGGAATATCCTGTATATTGTCACGATTTTAGATTCTACGTGAAATTCTAAATATATTTCATGTATAATGTCATATATCTAAATCTAACCCTTTTTGACTTATTGACATTCTTATGCAAAATTTGACGTTTGCAGGTTGTGAGAATTTACTTCAAATTAAATAATAAACTTCTCCTTATATGGAAAAAAGGGCAGTTGGTGAAGCACTCTGTATAGATTTGACAAAAAAAATTACGACAAGCGTTTAACACCCTAATAAATAAATAAAATCAAGGCCAATAACTTCATTCATTTATTTGACAGTTTAAAAGATACTGTACTTCATATTATAAAGCAAATAATCTCCATTTCAATCCTAATTAGCTATTTCAGCTCCGCTAATTTTTTGTAGCGAATTTTTATTATTCGAAGAGCGAAGCGCTTGAATTAAAACAACATAACCTAAGAAATTCGAAATTAAATTACTTCTTGAAGTAGTTACCAACTGTCGATACTATCGTTTGCCGAGATCGAATCAGTACAGACATCAACGATGTCGAATCTACGTATGAATAATATTTTTAAATTAATTTTAAGTCTACTTAAGTCAGCATTTATGCGCCATCTATATTTACATAGCGAAAATTAAATTTCAGTTCACTGTTTTTCCGTGAAATAGATGTGTCGCTGCAATGCATTCGCGTCTTTAAGGCGTCAAGTCTACAAATAAACACTTATCATATAATGAAATCTTACCTTCTTTTAAAGCATTGAACACTTGTTCTTTCCTACACGCTTTGGATGCCTTGAGCACTTCGAATTCTACACAATACCTGAAACAAATAACGCAATATAAATGGAACGTCGTGTGTATGGGAATAAGATTTTTCGAATGATAAAAAAAAGGAGGGAAATGAAGAATTAATTCCGTGAAAAATGAGCTGTTTCCGCGTATATATATATATAAATTTGCATAATACAACATTTTATATGCATTATTTAAATTAAAAATTTGTATTCCTTTTCTACAGTTCCCTTTTCCTCCCTAGTATTATAAATATATGGTTGTGTGAAAGAATTATACGAAATTCAGTCTTGAATGTTGTTGATGTGCTTTAATAATAAAAAAAAAACGCGAGAATACAATAATGTATTTTCATTTTCTTTTTACGTCTTATTTAGAATTATTTATAGGGGAAAAATGTACCTATTGCAGAACATGATATATAAACGCGATTTCCATCAAGATATACATATCTACATTTTTATTCCTTTATCAGACGGTGAAATTGTCCGATTTTCTTCTAAATCCGTTTCGCTTTCATAAAATCCTGAAAAGGGGAAAAAGGAATCCTTAGAAGCGAGTAGTGACGTAGTAGCTTGCGGCTAAGGGCACCTAATTTCGTATTATACCGCTTTGATCGCTTAAATAACCGTTTTATACGGATAAAATGGTGTCGTCAAAAGAAGATGGGTCATATACAGCACCGCTCAAAAGAAAAACGTATAGGTATAGTATGATTGGTTATAATTCGAGGACACCACCCGTGTAATGCAGCTTTTTCTAGTTTCTTGTTACCGGTCGTTAAATTGGCACCTATCTCGTTTGAGAACGACTCGTTTACTTCTTACTTTTATCAGGCGTAGCGTGGCTATGAATCGTAATGTCTCGGGTATCATTTTAAAAAGAGATACGGAATGGAGTCGTTATTCCGGATGCAGACGGTGATTATTAAGAAGCGTTCAAGTTGCTACCTTTACTTTATAGATACGTAACTGCTTCGGTGGAAACGTGAAAAGGTTGTTAAGGATGGAATAAAATCGATGTTATTATAAAGAGGTTGTTTTTAATCGGTATAGCTGCATTGTTCTATTATTATAATGAAGTTGACAGTTCAAGTTATATTGAATTGATAATAATTAAATTTAAAAACATGCCTGGTCATTATGTTGGTTTGACAGATTTGTAATGACGTTTACGTCAAAATCGCGTGCTCAAGTATCGGCACAACCTCAAGCACCGCACAAACTTTTTTTTTAGTATTTAAGGTTATGTTTATGTTAGAGTATATGAGTAGTAGTAAGGAGTTATAAATCTCCGTAAGCAGATTTATAGTTCATGCTTGCGTTTATGTCGATGCATAAGCACACCATTTTGATCTAAATGACATTACAAATATGTCAAAATCACGTGCTCAAGTATCGGCATAAACTTAAGTGGAAAAAATGTGATAAAAAAGTTGTTTGGAATTGAAAATTAGTATTACAGCGTGGTCTCACGACGGTCTGTTTATCTCTTTCTCGAAATTCGATAATTTAATTTCTAAAGCTTTCAGCTTACTTCAGCTTCGAAAGATAGAGCTGTACATTGGGCTACAGGGCTCGCAGCACACCCCACTGGTAAGGGAAAGATGTATCAAATTTTGCACTGGCTATGCAGTGTCAGTGCCCGAGCAGATACATTGCTCACCCGACGAGATATCACTCAGTTAGTTGGGGGCTTATATCAACCAACTACCCTCGCGATGGACTTACCCTTGGTGACCAGTATGAATAATACCCAGTATAAGTAGTAATAACTTCTCAAATACTCGGTATAATTCAATGAGATCTTATATCGAAGGATTGAGGAAGATATGCTTAATCTAAATTTGAAATAATATATAGTGTGTCCCGTTTAAGAAGATGTATGTTTGGTTCACCCTAGCGATGTGAAACATCCTGTATATACGAAAATAATTTTATAATATGTAGCTTAAGAGGTTTGTGGTACAAAACTAGTACAATACGACGGCATAAGTGAAATTTTGAAATTCCGACATGGGGAGGCAGGGGGAGGGCTGGCATGTCCCGGGCTCCTCCATCTAAAATTGAGTATATCTTCTAACCGGGCAAGGTACAAAATTTTTAATATTTGGTACAAAACGGTACAAAATTGGTACAAAACTTTAGTCCAGAAAGAATTTAAAAATTCGGTTATGGGGCGAGGGGACGGGGGCTGGCGACATGCAGCCAGCTTGACTGTCTACTGTCTATGATTTTTGTACATAACCTTTTGTGATATCTTTAATATTCTTTCTTTTATGTGTGGTGGGTGCTTAGTTGCAGTGACTCCGTAAGCTGTATCGCTTGTCTGGCTATTACTGCAACTCTCGCGGTGTAGTTTGGTGTGTGTAAGTTGTGTTCAAATGGCTTTGTGACAGCATCATATCGCCTTTTTATGATGCCGTGCTGTTAATCACTTTGCTCGCAACAGCGAATGACAAATCGATCCGGAATTAAACTCTAAATCGTCCTCTCACAACGATAGTCGGCCGCCTAACCACTGCGGCCATCGACACGTTAAATAATGGATATATTGAGCTTTGACCCACTTACACTACTTACACCTCACCCTGTATATACATTTGGGTATTGCAATGTTACACATAAAAGTAGTAAGCTGGCCCTGCTGCTCTTTGGAATAAAGTATTGAGCGTAAGATATTACTCTATCTAGTCGTGTCCGGATACCTTTGAGGCAGTGGCGTAGCGACCCCCTCCGAAATTGTACTGTATCCATAATTCGAATTTTATTGAAAAATATTAAAATAATTTTTATTCTTTTATCTGAGGAAAACAAGTACCGTAAAATCACGCAACTATAGTCCTAGGAGACAACAATGGTCCAACATTATGATTACGCAAACGCAAAATTTCGGAAATTGTACTGCCATCTAACAGCATGCTGCCCCATCTTTGTTTTTGTTTATGGGTTGGAGCATTTGTTTAGCGCACGTGAACTAGATGTCGCTATTTGTCTTTGACAGAGAGACTCTCAAAGTAATAAACGTTTTTACACGTTTAATGAACTCTGCAAACTTTTATTTGGATAGAATAGTTGTTGAACAGTGGGTGCTTTGGTTTCTGTTCTATTGTAAAGGTAAGTTATTGGTTGTAAGAATACTGTGTTATTTTTTCTTAAATGTGTTTATTTCCGAGACAACAGGTAAAATTATGAAAAATGGTACTTTGATTTCAACTATGTTCCAACCGTTTTTTGGACTATATTTGAAATCATACTTAATTTGTTCCAGATGTCCTCCAGAAGAAAACCTGGAGCGAGGAGTTACAAACTCTACTCTGAACGGCACTTACAATTATGCTTGGATGACATCCAAAACAAAGTTTTGACTCACCGTGAAGCGTCCGAGAAGTACAAAATACCAAGAAGCTCCATAATTCTGAAGCTAAAAGCTATTCGTAATGGAAAAATCAGAGCACCGGGTCGTAAGTGTATATTTTCATCAGAGGACGAGGCGCAATTCGTGACTCATGCAACAGAAATGTGTAATTTCGGTTTCCCTATCACCATCTTTGATTTGAGATGTATTGTAAAGACATATTTAGACAAAAAGGGAGTTGATATTATGCAATTCAACCATAATTTTCCTGGAAGAACTTGGGCAATTAACTTCCTAAAACGTAACAAAAAGGAGCTTTCCCAACGATTATGCAGCAACATTAAACGTGTTAGAGCTGCAGTAAATGAAGAAGTAGTCCACTCCTATTTTGAGCATCTCAAAGGAGAAATAGATGGTATTCCACCGGAGTTCATTTACAACTACGATGAAACTAATTTGGTCGATGACCCTGGTAAAAAGAAAGTTTTAACTAAGCGTGGTTCTAAATACCCGGAGGCGATCAAAAATTCGACCAAAGCGGCATTTAGTATAATGATGTGTGGAAATGCAGCAGGAGAAATTTTACCACCGTATGTAAATTACCGAGCGGAACACCTATGGGATACGTGGACGATTGGGGGGCCGCCGAATACAAGATACAACAGGTCAAAGTCGGGCTGGTTTGACGGAAACAGTTTCCAAGACTGGTTCTTCACAACGCTTCTTCCTGCGCTCCGCCGAAAAGAAGGAAAAAAGATCATTATAGGCGACAATTTGAGCTCGCACATGAGCTACGAAGTAGTTAAGGCATGTGAGCTGCATAACATCGCGTTTGTGGCTCTGCCGCCTAATAGCACTCATTTAACACAGCCCTTAGATGTGGCCTATTTTAGGCCACTGAAAATTCATTGGCGGAAACTGTTGGATCAGTGGAAATCCACACGTCAGGGACAAACTCTGGCTACAATACCAAAAGACGTATTTCCATCTTTATTAAAACAGCTATGTGAAGCTATTTTGCCACGATCTGCTGACAACCTAAAGGCTGGGTTTCGTAAAACCGGAATTTATCCAACTGACAAATTACCTGTGCTCGAGCGGCTGCCTACGTTTGTACGGCCACAAATCCAGCAAGTGGATAAAGAAAAAGTGTCTGAGGCTTTTAAGCAATTTCTGAATGACAAAAGAAAGGAAATAGTGGTTCAAGGAAAAGCAGGTCCAAAGAAGCGCCTAAATGTAAAACCAGGAAAAAGCATCTCCTCAGAAGAGGTAAGAAGTCTGCCCTTGCCATCGACTTCCGGCACAAAATGTGGTAACAGTGGCATAAAGAAGAAATGCCGTAAAATGAAATCGCGAAAAGAAACAGTGTCCTCTGAGTCCGAATCAGCGGACGAGATATATGAAACGGTCGAATCCGATGAATCCACTGGACCATTCATAGAGGAAGAGGAGCACATAGAAGAGAAAGAGAATGAATCCTCAGCATTAAACAAGAATCTACTATGTGACAGTTACGTACTACATGACTATGTGGTTGTAGAATATGAAGGGGAGATATGGCCTGGTAAAGTTACGACACTCGAGGAAGACGGGGCGTACATAAAATGTATGACCCGATGTGGCCTTGCTTGGAAGTGGCCAGAGAAAGAAGACTGCATTTTCTATTCTAAAACCGATATAAAGTTTAAAATAAAAGAACCAAAGAAGTTGAGCACCAAAAGGGCTCTCTATAACGTTCCCGAACTAGAACGAGGAAAGCTCAAATAATCATTTTTGTTTTTTTTTTAATTTTATGAGAAGACATTTTGTTTTTACTTGCCTACTTGGTTTTTTGTTTAACTTTATAAAAAGATCTCATTCTGGTTTAATTTTTATTTAGTTTAATACGTAAGAAATTTATATTTCTATTAATTTAGATTTGTGGACTAATTACTAACTTAGATATTTTTAAATAAAGCAAAACTAGTCAAAATAAAAACGACTTTTCTTTGATAATATATTTTTAAGTTGTCCATTATTGCTCTACATGTGTACAAATCTGTTCCAAGTTTAGATAGAAAGCAAATCTATCGGTAATAATTTTTTGGAACATAGTTAAAAGCATGACATACATCAATAGTCCAAAAAGGATTAAAAAAATACCTATGAATATATATTTCAATCCGAACTCCTAGTATTTATTTTTGATTGCTATAGTCTATACTAAACATATAATAAAATATATTGCAGATATATGCAATTATTTTTGAGGTATGAGCAAATGAAGAGAAAATCACCAATTTTTGGACCATAGTTAGGTGTTTTTACGGTATCTATTGCAACACTGCACAGTGCACACACACAGAGTTGCCAGGTTGGGCGATGTATTGCGATTTGAGCGACTTCTAACACAAAATTGCGACAACTTTTTTGTAGAAATCGCAAGTCGCAAATTGAGCTATTTCAAATTGTTCAGGTTGCGATTAATTCGATTAATTTTATTATTTACTTCGTTTTACTTTAGTTCTTCAACCCTTTTGGGCCCCTCCCAAACCAAAATTCTGGCTACGCCACTGCTTTGAAGGACACTATAGATACATGCGGACGCCATGCCTTATTGAATGTGTCAAATTTAAAGCCGGCTTATATTGGCAAATAATCTTAATCTTAAAAACTAAGCTATAGCTTGGCATTAAAGTGTACAAGATTTTATTGCAAGCCAGTTGACGTCTACTCCGTTCGTACATTCCACGTCGACATTCTTTAAAGGCAGAAATCTAACCGTGGAAAATCCGAAGATCTAAGAAATGAATCAAATTTGCTATCATCTTTACCGAACCTTAAAAACCACACTACAAGTATAGTTATGTAGAATACAACCTAGCAACGTTCTAAAAGCTGTAAGAAAATTGACAGATTTGAACTGTAAAATTTAGTTTTTTTTTGAAGCTGGTTATACTGAGAAAACGAGAACGGTAATGACCAAAACGACAAAATTTCAAACAGCATGCGTCAGCGCTAATGTTCATTATACACCATTCAGTACGACCCAGCGCTGACACTCTCAGCGCTTAGTGATTAGTCCGGCTGAATAAAACCAATGACGTTTGTTGCCCGCGTTTTTAAGTTTAGAAAACAAGGTAAGTGATGATATCATAGTAATGTAATTTGTATAATATCTGATATTTATTTTTTTGTAATATAAACGTTGGTCATACTGACATTCGCTGTCATAGTTCGTTATTTTACTTGACAGTTATTGTCAAACAGGTGCCAACAGTAAAAAAATAAAAAGGTATATTACTGTAACTATTATTTTAATTTATGCAGTTACATTTCGTCTACCCAATACATATCGAGTTGCAAAATGGTCCAGGAATCTAAATCGTAAACCAGCTCTCACACAATTTTTATTACCACTCACCACCTATACGCCATCGGTTACGGAGCAACTTTCGATATCGCCTATATAGTGACCAAGTTCTGGCCATTATTTCGGTCGGAATGACGCCGTGGAACGTTCCGAAGACCGTCGGCGTCGCCTGCCTATAGCAGTTCACGATTCCCAGATGTGCTTAAACCAACACGCACGGGAATCATAAATTTCAATAAAATGAAGTACGTACCCCTGCCAACTTGATAAATACTCCAATTTCCAAGCCTTTCTGCGAATCGTATATCATCTGCGAGGCGGTTAAGCGTTCTGGGGATATAACGGGGTACACTCTTCCCGACTAAACGGCCCCTCGATAAATAAGCGGCGGGAAATGGTGGTCTCGGGATGGTTTGTCGAACATCGACCGAAGAATATGTACATACATAGTTAATCGGACGTTGTTGGATGATTGATAAAATCCGCGTTCGGATTCGCGTTACACGTCGATTGTTTCAAAAAAGGTTGTTAATTCGGTGATAAGTCGGGAGGTCTAAAAATAACGACGCTCGTGTATATAACTGTAGGGGTCGATAAAAACCCAATTCGCTAACTTGTCTAACTTCGTTTCTCCAACGAAACACAAAGTTCGACCATCAGCTGTCGACGTCGGCGTCGTGTGTTGTTTTTTTTGTTTTAGTACAAAGACCGATCACGCGATCTCCAGTGCTATATACTGTTCTATAGTAGACGTTTGGGTAGATCTAGGGTGTGTTTAGGTTTAAAAAGAAATTCTAATATGAGACAGCAGGTGTAAAATTCTCGTTAAATAAATTACGAAGACTTCGTTTTTGGTTAGAAATTTATTCCTTATTTTATACATGTACACATAAAGCGTGTTTATAAAACAACATTTCCCGAAGTAATCTGTTTATGGGAGATCGTAAGATAATACGAGGGAAAAAAAAAACTAGGAAACGGTGCGAAAATGAGGATAACGGCCTTGGAAAAAACCGTTATTCTAATATTATTTTGATTTAGTGAAACCGGTAGGTCCTTAGAGACGCATTTCGAATAGGGAATTTTGTTATTACACCACAACATTGTGTTATATAAAGTATACTGAGGTCTTTAGGGAGCGTTATCTGGAATTAGAAAACAGACAGGGTTACCAATCGATTCCCTGTTTCTCTAGTATAATTAAAAACATCGGAAGAAGTTTGTAATTTTTCTCTTTTTATAGTACAAACACCCTGAAGCGAAACAATTTTGCGGAAGCTGAAACCGCGGATTTGTTGACTTGTTTGAATTCTTGTTTTTTAGAAATTTTTTTTCGGTATTTCTTTTTTTCAATTCCAATAAGTAAATAACAAACAGACCGTCGATGATTTCGATTTTTAGTAAATATTCTTAAGCTAACATTTCTTGTTTATGAAAGCAGCGTTTACAAGCTTGCCTATCTACATACATACAGGGTGGCCCATCGAAAACGAAACAGACGAATTGTCATTGAAACGGTAGCTTTTTGAAAAAAAATGCCGGAAGACGTTAAAGTTGTTGTCTAAGGGGACATATGTACGTTATAAATTTAAACTCCTAACTTTATCCCCCCTGTAGGGGGGGGGGGCTATCCCTTCCCCTTGGTAGGTTTCACTCAAACCGCGGACAATTCTTTTTTACATGTGTCCCCCTAGACAACAACTTTAACGTCTATCGGCATTTTGTTCAAAAAGCTACCGTTTCAATGACAATTCGTCTGTTTCGTTTTCGATGGGCCACCCTGTACATAGTGTGTAAAAGCCAAATGGAATTCATTATTTCGGTTACTTATATTTATAAAAAATCCTGAAACACGTCAAGTTTAAATTATAAATTAACATTCTTCAACGTGAAAATGCGATCCCTACCTTCAACCCCCTTCGAATGACAGGTATACTCAAAGAAAAAAGAAATGGGACAATTACAATACCGATATGTATTGTAATTGTCCCATTTCTTTTTTCTTCGAGTGTACATACATACAACCCCCATTTTTTCTTTAATGGGAAGTATAGGCTTGTGATATATCGTTTGAAAGGTCTCCTTATTCTCTATTCAAAAATGTTATTGTTTTTAAGTTTGTTGTAACAATTAAGATAAAATAAAATCATGTTATTGTTATTATCGAAGTTCGCTACAATATTCACAAAAAATAAAATGTAATGCAAAATGTAAAGAAAAATGTAAAAAGAACTATGAATGTCAAGGAAGTAGATGCTCATTTGCTGTTATAAAAACTATTGTAGGTATACACACACTGTATATAGGAAAACTGTCAATAAAGTATCTCCTATTCTAAGGCATATGATCTTTAAAGTATTGTAAGATTCTCACAAACGAACATGCAAAACAGAATTATTCGGAGCTCTCCGTCTGCTATTCTAGAATAAAAAATAAGTTGCCTCTGTATTTGTAATAAAATTTAGCTTCTTCTTACTACGTAGATGGCGCTAGCGTTCGTAGCGTACTCGCCGGTCTAATAAATTAGGTTACCTGGCGAACGCTCCGAACACGGAAAGCGGCGACTCGTGCCCAGCCAATATTTCAAGTTATCAAAAAATTGTTCTCTTGTAGCTTTATGGAAGCGATGGGAAATTTCGCAAACTTTCAACGGGAGAATTGCGTGCCGAGAGGGGAGAAATCAGACAGCTCTGAAGTTTGACGTTTGACATTTTTAAAGAATAGGTTAGCTTAATTTTATCTCGAATAAGACTCTTAGTATCTCATTTGTTTACATTAAATCTAATATAAAGAACTTCTAGATCGTCGTCAAACGTTAAACCAAGTTAAACGCTTTCATCTCTTGATAGATTCGCAGCGTGATGCTTATACGTATCTACTTATGTTTGTATAATATAGGTGAATAGGGGTAGGTTTAAAGGATGTCGTGATAGCGATACATTAAGCTTCGGAAAGGATCGCGAAAGCCTGCTGTTCGTGTAAATGGAGCTTTCATCCCTTATCAAGTTCGATATGTTTGCTATATCGCTAGCTTACGCATTTTTTGTGTTACTCTATAGTAACCTGCGTATCTTTGTATGAATTTTTAAATGATATCAGGCCTCTTTTATATTTGTATATGAATTTACGCACGAATAAGTTGATGCTAAAGATTTATTTTACATTTAATAATAAAGTAATAAAGAAATCCATGATTATGCAACAGTAACATTTCAATTTATGGTGTTGGCTGTCATTTACCTTTGACAAGTTTGTATTATCACCATTTTCGTTTTCCTCTTGATAAATGTAAATATAGATATCGTATTTTATAGTTGCTTTTAAACATTTCTAATGCACTCGATAAAAACATAATACTCATTAGTACAAATAAGAATAAACTACAGGATCTACTACGTTGACAGGTTGGTATGACAGGTATTTATATTGTTGTCGGTTAGCTCAATAGGGTGGTATTGAAATAACAACATATAAAAGTTATTAAATGTCACTAGAAAAATGACAAAGTGGCAAATACGAAGTAATCATTTTGAATTGTATTGGATTGGCAGCAAAAAAGTCCCAAGGATTATAAAGAATTAGGTTATATTTATTTCCATAAATTGTCCATACTGAATTAACATGTCTAGTGTAAATTACATATGTACCTCTTGACCCATAACTGCTGGTGTCCCTCAGGGCTCTCTTTTGGGCCCAATTCTGTCTGTTGTCAATTCTTTTTACGCTCGATGACAGGCGCGATTTTTGCAACATCGCTATAAGATGCTCCTGTCTGCTCAAGACTTCAATAGGCAATAGATTCCTACGTGGAATGGTTTTCAAAGTGGCGCTCAACCGGGAAAAGTGAATAGCCATCTATATTAATGACGCCCGCTCGAAACTAACACTTGCATCTAAGTTTACAGAAGTTAGGCAACGTTTCGTAGCAGCGTGGTCAGTAGTTTCGCAACTGATGGATGTGACGTAAGAGCCAACATAGCCGTAGGCTGAAATTAATGGTTGACACAACCCTTTTAAGACCCATCCTCAGATATGGTTGTCTAGTATGGTCTAGTTCTGCAAAACCCAATAGAAAGAAATTTACCCTACAAAATAAGATCCTAAGGCAAATTATCAAATCTCCATGGTATGTCAGAGATATCCAAATTTATGAGGACTTGGGTATTCCCAATTTGGTTCAGTATGCAACGGGACGTGCAGAAAAAAACCCTGGAAAGCGTGTCAAGATTGTAGAACCCCATTGTGGCGGGCTCAGTACTCCTGGAACTATGTGTACCATGTGCACTATGTGCTATAGAAAACGCGTATGCAGTATGACACTAGGCTGACCTTCAAACAGCATTTTTCGACTATTGCGGTCAAGTTCCTTCGTGCACGCGCGGCTCTGGCTCCTCCTCTTTTGTACTCGAAGAGCTCATTGAGTCTAAGGATTAAGCTCATTGATCATTGCTGTGTGTCCTAAGCTGATCCAGCGCCAGTAAATTGCAAGTAAAAAGGCTCAAGATCCGAGCGCTGCGAATCATGGTCGCTGCGACCATGATTCGCAGAGATTTGAACATTCCTTCTTTGAGCGAATATACGATGGCGCTGGCCAAGGGAACCCTTATTTTGAGGGCCTCTTACAAGTCAGTCGGAGAACGCGTTGGTCCAGCACTTGGTAGAGCTAGATCTCGACAGACTGCTTCCTCGTGTGGAGACGGGGAGAATCTTATCGATGGCAGACTTGCACCCGACCGCGATTCGGTCGTTCTGTCGTATATCTTCAGAATTTCCTGATTGTTACGAACCCTGCGCTTAGAAGAATAAAAGTCTAACCGTTGATTGAAGGAATATCTACATAAAGATGCGTAACCTATGACAGTTGACAGATATTTCAGATCCCATCAAATGCAAATCTCCATTTAATGTGATCTGAAATTTCTGTCAACTGTCATAGGTTGCGCATCTTTATGTATTCCTTCAATCAACGGGCTAACTAACCCTTCGTCCAGCCTTAGACAAAACAGAAGCCCTACGTATATTCCAACCTAACCTATAACGTCAAAATGACAGTAGTGTATAAAATAAGGAGACGCGTTACCAACTCCTCAGTGTTCCCAACATAATTTTTTCGATTAGATGAGGCCGTCTTGAGTTGATGGCCAAGTTAGGACACTTCAAAATGTATTACAAACTGAAAATTTTTTCTGCCAACCTACGTCGTATGAAATTGCTTATTCCATGGTTATATACATAGTTCACTGCATATAGTTGACTGCTGATAGTTTGTTCTTACATAATTAAACATGGTGATCATGCAGTGTCTTAAACTCTCGATTAAAAAATTATCCTGAAATCGGGATTTTGGTGCAACCGATCTCTTCCAGTTCAGATTGCTGGCATGCTAGATTTAAATTGGTGCAGTCCATATATATAGTATACTTTAAGTGTTATATCTCTAGGAAATGAACTAGGTTAATAACACAATAATTCTAGTTATTTTAGTTATCGAAGACTTAGATGCCCTCTATAATATCTCTGGAGAAAGTTGATAACGAAATACACTTCACCTCAACATTTGAATGTTTTTGGTGAAGGCTAACAACTCGAAATTACTTGCAAAATATGCCTAAATTACGAACTAGACTTCATAACTTTACAAATTTAGTTATTGCAACTTAGTCCTCGCTATAATTGCGTCACGATATTATATACCTTGACAGGATATCATGGGAACGCGGCATGTACAAGCGTCCTTTGCTATTATTAAACGAAACCGAGTCGATATCAGAAACTTCGAAGGGAGAACTACGGCATAAGTACATAAACTGAATTACTTATACCCTAGGTACGTAGAAGGGTTGTTTCGTTCCTTGTCCGCAAGACGTCGCTATTCCTTAACTCTTTAGTGGAAATACCACCGCTAAACAGTAAAGACAATAACCGAATTATTCCCCGAACTCTATCTAATTTGCTTCGAATTCCATTTTCCTCCTTTCTCTTTAATGGTTAGTACATAAACGTAGCTCGAGTATAGAGAGATATCCTTCATTTAAAAGCGTGATAATTCCCTCGAACACCGAATAAAAAATGTAGAATCTGCTGATTCTTCATATTTTTTCCTACTTCGTCCTCGTTAACGTCTTTCACCCTCCGCTTCAAGATTTCAAATATTCTAATCATTGCCGCAAGAAAAAAAACGACCTCTTTTCATTTCGCGATCAAGATGTTCCGAACAATTTCCTATAAACGCGGACCGGGCGTAGATCGAAAAGCGAAATAAAACAAAAGGGGAAGGGAACAGAACGCAAACGGTCGTAAATCAGACATTTAATACGGAAATATGAACAATTATCCGCTTTTCCCTTGGTTTCCGTCTCATCCCTTTTTGGCGCAGCTTTTTTATATATACATATAAGCCCCGTCGTCTCATCCTCCTTTATGTTTAATTTCGTAGCCTATGGGCACCGACGTTAACCGGAGTTCGGCCGCATTCTCCTCGACGACGGTCGGTTCTAGTGAGAAGGGAGAGAGTACTTCCATCGCCGAATCCCTTAATTAATTTATGCATGGCGTGCTGAGTTTTAATGCTGGGCAACGTTGCTGTACGCCTGATCGGATATCGACTGTTATAATATTGATGCCTTGGGTACGAAATTTTGAAATAGTCGCGAGACATAATGGTACCGACGCTCAGCGCCGTTAGATTAGGGTTTAAAGCGGATGTGTTTAAATTTATGCAAAGGTGGTTCGCTGTTTGATTGAATTCTAACCTACGTGAATTGAATTTTAATATTGCCGAAGAGCACGAGGAGAAACGACAGGTAAAAATGAAATTGGACTAACCAAGCATTTAGCTAAGATTACGGGAACTATAACTAGTTAACTAACTTTATAACTAACTTTTGCTAGCAATTTAAGAAACGTCAACGCATTCTTCAAATATGTAAATTGTCTTTATGTTTGTAATATTTGTGGTTGGCTATGGTAGAAGAGCGATGACAAAATCCGAGGTAACAGAATTGAAATCCGTCGTAGGCTTCAACACTCGCCCGATGAAATTGGGCTTCGAAGTGAAGGTTGAAAATCAACGATTCAAAGTGTGTGGTCAAAATGTTCGCTTTTGGAGCCCTCCCGTTTTGTACTTGAGCATAAGGACTAGACTCCCAATTGATTGTGCGACTCCGCAAGTTGATAGGTCCATAGAAAAATTTAACTCCCCACGAAGCAACATCTATCTTCTCCTGTGTGCTAAGAGTTCTTTGCCGCTAATGATCAAATTACTAATTTACTACCCCTCTCTGCGTCCAATAATAATGTACGGTGCCTTGTCGGGCTTGAGTATAGCTATAAGTCACAGGGTGTTCACAAAATCAAGAACTTGGAAATTGTTAACTAAAATCTATAAAAAGAACTTTCAAGATGATCTATTAGTGCTATATCTAATTACGAACTGAAAACCTCTGAAATTAAAATTGTCTTCCAAATATTGCACAGCACTGGTCTCATAGTAGACAGTACCAGTTCGAACCCCAGTGCTTCCTTTCTGAGTTTGGTTTTCTGTAGTTTTCCAAATTCCACGGCAAATGCGGAGAGCTAACATCTCAAGTCGGTCTACAGCCGCATATAATTGGCGCAAGCTGTTGGGGGATGCTAAGACATGGATTACTAAACTTCCCGCACAACGTCTCCTAACAAATCAAGCATAAACAGTAGCATAACAGTAGTCGTCAGATAAAGGTTACCACTATCGAAAATTTGCAGAGGTTTCCACAAGAGCTATTGCTGGTGAATAGGATCTAGCATGTTATTGTGCCTAAATTTTTAAAGGAATACGAGTCTATCAAAAGCCTGCATAGATCTCCAGGATAAATCTTATGTCTTTGCAATAGATTTACAACCTCAAAAGAAGTAGGCGATGAGACAGAAATAATATCTGGAACAAAATCAATTCAACAGCGATGCATCCAATCTACAGGATTACAAAAAAGGATTAAATCGACTCCTAGCAGTAGTAATCAAAACTAGTCCGATGGTGTTTCATATGTTCGCCGAAGTGTCGCATCAAAGCATACGATCTAGCTGGCCTTCATTAATGGACATTTAAACCTCATTGTATATATTTATTAGTTGGGCCGAACCGTCGCTATTTACTCTGACAGCCAAGCAGCACTTAAAGCTATCAGTTCCGCAAGTGCTGACTCAAAGCTGGTTTGGGACTGCGTAAGAGCCCTAAATGAGGCGGGCACCCTAAGGAAAATCACTTTGGCCTGGGTCCCCAGCCACATGGGAGTGAAGGGAAACGAGGCGGCCGATGAGCTGGCCAGACGAGGCTCGTCAAGGCCTTTCATAGGAGCGGCCCCTTCCTTCGGCACTACCAAATCACAAATTAAGAGGTCCATCTACGAATGGTCACAAAACAAGTCCAAGGAATGGTGGGAAAGATCGCCAGGACAAAGACAGGCTAAGGAGTTCCTAAGGGAACAGAGGCCTAAGTTTACTGAAGACCTACTGAGTAAAGACAGGAAGACTGTCAAAATGATAGTAAGTCTGATGACCGGTCATTGCAGACTGAATAGGCATATGTTTAACATAGGCCTGGCAGAAAATGCTCTCTGCAGATTCTGTCAAGAGGAAGAAGAAACCCCAGTTCATGTTTTGTGCCACTGTGACAGCCTAGCGAGGACAAGGTTTCTAGCAATGGGGATAGAGAACCCCACAGCCAACGGCTACACAAAAGAGCCGCTCTCAAAAATGATAAGTCTGATTAAGAAGGCGAAACTAGAGAGCGTTCTCTAAGGTAAAGGGGATCACAATAGACCTGTAAAGGTCGCGGTGAAACAGGCCCGCGTGCCACCCCACTCTTAACCTAACCTAACCTAACCTATATATTTATTAACAATCCTTGAGAATTTTGTGGAATCCTCCGTTGATGCTCCGTTTCCTTTAGACGTTGACCCCATTTTACAGAACAATTCTGTACCATATCAAATTTAATACTTAGAGGGAAACGACATTACATCTTTGAAGTGACCTAGCAACAGTTTAGACTTGAACCAGATAGAGAACTATTAGGCTACTGTCAAGCAGTAGGTGAGCGAAAAACGTCAAACGAGAAAAACTGAATTCAAAACAGCCAAATTAGAAATTTAACAAAATGAAAGAACTGGGTATTGTGTCCCCCGTTTTTTGCTGTGTGGCTTCATAGCTGACTTGCTAAACCTATCCGCCTTAAAAAGTTTAAAATGTGGGATGGTTTGATTTTAGGTAAGTCCCTCTCTTGTATTTCGACCTCCTCCTCGCAGAAACGGTATTCTGTTGTCTATTCTAGCTGCATTACTCCCATATGCCTTCGGAACCGACGTTGACCTGATAGGATTCCTGTCAGTAAGCCAAGTTTGAAGTTTCAGTTTGAATCTGTCCTGCTTGTAGGTTCCCAGAGTTGTTTCCACGTTGATCAAACCAGTGCTCGATTTTCCTTTGATCAACTTCTAGTTTCGTGTTGTGATTGATCCCGAAAAAGAGGTTCAGGACCCAAAAAAGGATGATGAAAACGGAGATGACTTTGCTTATCGGGGCTAGTCGGGCTAGTGGCTTGCACACTTACCTCGTAGTCCGGCAGTACCCGGTTCGAACCCCGGTGCTTCCTTTCTGAGTTTGGTTTTCTGTAGTTTTCCAAATTCCACGGCAAATGCGGAAAGGTAACATCTTAAGTCGGTCTACAGCCGCAGGCGTAATAATAACTCATGGCCAGCCCCTCCCCTCTCTCCCACCGTAATTGGCGCAAGCTGTTGGGGGATGCTAAGACATGGATTACTAAACTTCCCGCACAACGTCTCCTAACAAATCAAGCATAAACAGGAGCTCACTAAATTTGTGCACCAGCTCGTATGAAATCTACCGTACCCCTCTCCACCCTCGTTACATCCTTCATGCTGGTAAACACCGACAAAATCAACGTAGCCCCGCCTACTTGGTGCACGTTCTCCATCGATGCGATGTTAGAAAGGAACGTCGTTTCGATCGTTTGCGTTAATATTTCACGAAAATAGTAAGATCGAGTATTACATTTTAATAGTTTTTAATTGAGGATTTGTTTAGGGGGTTCACGTGCTCATGTGCTCCTATACAGTAGCCGCCACTGCTAGAAGCCCTGCAAAACAGAACACTGAGGTTCATCACCGGAGCTCCCTGGTTAGTACGGAATCAATAGCTGTGAGAAAATTTAGGAGAGCCATCATATTACCAGCTTAGTCACGAAAATCCCAGCCTAGCAATACCTTTCAAAGCCAGTTTATCAGGATAGTGAGACAATAGCACCAAACATCCAGCCCAAAAAAGAGGCTTCTTAAGATAAAAAAAGGACTTCGGAACCCAGGTTCGGCCCTAGCGGAGAAATGAAAGGCCGTAGACCATGAATTGAGTCATTATATAACTAAATGTTCTTTCTACAATATTTCAGGCTACGAATAAGATATCGAGATACGGTTCTCACTAGCCTGTTTAGGTATCATTTTGCAATTTTCTGTTATTATATCAAATAACGCGCTCTAGTGGCATCACTGTCTATCCCATGAGACTCAGTTTGTCAAAATCAGTTCAATCGTTTAGGAGTTACAGCTGTTTATCTAAAAAGACATTTTAGTTTAATAGTACGTCAAAAAGTGTTAAACAAAAATTACTCGAGTAAAGCTTAGCTTTAAAAAGCATATATTTTTTGGTAACATTTACTAGATGGATTTCAGTAAAAAAATCACTTTAAAAGGCGGCCATCTTGGAAATCTAAAAATATTTTCCACGGCCTTCTTTTGACAACTTTAGTAATAATGTTTTTTTCACCGCAAGTCTCTATGACGAATAGTTTCAGAGATATAGACCAACGGCTATTTTATTGGCTAACAAATATGGCTTTTAAAAAGGATACAACAGACAAAAGAATGAAATTGATGTGAGATATTTAATTAAGTCTTATTTGGATATTTCTGAACATAGTTGCAATTTCGACTTCCCGCACTAGTGCGGGAAAATCAACTTCCCACACTTAACTGCAATATAAGCAATAATATAGTAATCTGTAACGTTGTGATAACGTGATAGGCAACTAAAATCTGTCGTAGAGCTTTTGCTAAAGCTACAAGCATGTTGATGATTAATTCATTCAAAACACGCAAACTATCAAATTAGTTTCCTTATTTATATAAAAAAATAATCTCGGAGCACAATCGAATATCTTGTATTGTATACACCTACACAACATTAATTTTGAGGTTACTCTAAATCGCGATAATCTCCGCGATCGTCCTACAGCACTATACACACGGAATTTATGTATTTTTTATGCAATCTCGGTCGGGCAATCTCTCAAGTTTTCGACGCGTTTCAACCCCCGCGGTTTCTGTTCCGCGTGAAATTCCATCGGGGGAAGAAATAGGTAGGTTAAATCGAAAGTCAGCTTTAATTTCGTTGATCTAGCACTTTTTTTTCTCTCTGCAAGTTTTTCCTTCTTTTTTCCCCCTCGTCAACTGGCGGCGTTTTCGAACGTGATTTGTTTTATTGTTCACTCCGCCTATCCGATTCGCGTAGAATATGCAAAAAAATCTGTATATGTATATAGAATTTTTTTGAAGAAAGAAGAAGCTCTACTAATAAATTATAATGATAAGGGTGAAACGGGTTATCGGTGACATTTTGATATCTTTTCCGAAAAAAATAAAAAAATAAAATCGCGAGATAAAATGAAAGAATGATGACGAAGTCGACATCCATTCTAACTCGAAATAAAAAACATTATTATTAATATTCATGAGGGATGAATGAGAGGACATTACGGGGGATCACGCTGGTGAGTAGGGTACACGGTAATTTTAAACGCTAGATAATTGATGAATTTTCCGAAGCAAATGCGAGATAAGGCGAATAATTGTAATGGGGCTAATTTACACAAGCGCCGGGGTGAATATAGAAAAATGAGAGACAAAAAAAGAAACGCAGAATACGAAATAAGGATGAAAGAGCGATGAGTTTTTTTTTTCGTACGCCCCCGACCAGCTTCTGGATTTAATATTTTAATGCGTCGGCGTTTGAAAATTCCACCCTGTTGATGGTTTAATCTTATCTTATTTTCGTTTCGACGACAGCTCCTCCTATATCTCTTAACTATACAAAATGACAACGATAATCTTTCAGAGTTAGATGCAATAGCTAAAAAAAACAGGTCGTTATAAACAATGACGATTTAAAAGATTCTTTTGAATCAATAAACGTCGTCATACGTCTATTTCATACGACAAACGTTAACATGTCGAAGGGAAGTGAATCAAAAGAAATGTGAGAATCGGAAGTGCTTTTTGTCAAAGTCGACAGGCAGTTTTGTCTGAAGCGTCGGCCCGCGCGATCACTTCCTCCGAGATCCATTATTACGGCGGACATCTTGAAGGATTGATAAATGTTGTGGGCGACGAACGCCTTCCAATTTTCTCCGTCGAGAGTTTATTTCTGGGGTTTTAAAACGTTGTTTTTAAGTTTGGAACGGATATACGAAGTGACGTTTCAGAAAAATGAGTCGATATCGTACGGGGAAATCGTGAACGGATGTTTTTTTTTTCCTTAGTTTTAAATTGTCGTTTGAAAGGCAGGTCGTCGAAGGAAAAACATATTTCCTCATGATACGAGGGAGCGTTTTTATATTCGCGGAATGGGGGATAAGGGGTGGAAATAAAAAAAAACAAATTATTTTTCTTTTTCAATATATTCACCTGCAAGACGGATACATTTTTCACATCTTTCAATTAATTTATTTATACCCTCATTATCTGCAAAATACGCCGAAACTGCCTCCTTGACTTCATCATCGGCAGTAAATTTTTTACCCCGCAGCTCTTTTTTCATTTTCGGAAACAGGTAATAATCACTCGGGGCCAGGTCTGAGCTGTAGGGTGGGTGATTCACAATTTCGAAGCCCACCTTATGCAGGGCAGCTAACGCAACGCGGCTCTTGTGGACGGGCGCGTTGTCGTGCAAAAGCAGCACACCTTTCGTCAATTTTCCCCGTCTTTTCTCTTTAATCTTTCTTCTTTTAGTCGCTCTAATATTGAAGCGTAATATTCTCCGGTTATAGAAACACCTTTATCTTTATAATCAATCAACAATATTCCTGTGGTGGTCCTGTGCCCTTTTTATGCCACTGCATGGAGTCTTGTTTGGACTCAGGTTCATAATGATGAACCCAAGTAACAAACCCAAACAACAACCATTTCTGCGAGTTGTTTCTTCTTTAGTCGAGCATCTTCGAGTACAATTTTTTCAATTTTTTGGATCACCTCAATGCTCCTGCCCGGCCTCGGGTCGTCTTCAAGGGATTCCCTTCATTGTTTAAACAAACTATGTCACTTGTACACCATGCTGGTTTTTCCTGGACAAGAGTCGCCGTAAACCAATGACATCTCATTCATTATGGTCGCGACTGATTTTCCTTGCCTGGTAAGGAACTTTATAACGGCACGATATTCGATTTTTTCCATATTTCACTTTTCACTCCTGATTATGTTACTTGGTTGACGATAGCTCAAAGACTAACTGTCTACCGGTGATCTTCTTTCGCTTTTCTAGGGCCGAACGGTGATTCTTAAGCCCTGTATTCGTCTTGGAAAGCCTCCTCTAGGCTGGATGGTTGTAATAGGGAAGGGTCGTCGCTGTCCATATGAGACCGAGTTTCTGAGTCACATGGTCCTCCTAAGCGAGATCTTCATCTTCGATGGCTAGGGCTCTTCTAACCATCACCCTAGGTGGGGGCCTATCTAGGTCGAGTTCGATGAGCCTGCTCAGCAGCGGATTGTCTGATCTCGCAATTCTCTCTTTGGTCTTCGCTGCTAGGCTTGTCAGGTGCTGTTTCATAGTTGGTACCCCCAGATCTTCACGGAGTTGTATGTTTCGGACAAACCATGGTGCCCCAGTCATCAGTCTCAGAACCCGATTTTGAAGTGTCTCCAGCCTTTTGAGGTGCGTCTTCGCCATGCTTGAAATAGGTAGGGCAGCGTAACTAACAATTGGTCGAAGAAACGTGTAGTATATAAGAACCTTGATTTTCAGAGACAGACAAAGCAGCGGATACAGGAAATTTTTTGCCGCATCGAATTTCTCCACGATTCTAGATACATGCAGACGTAGCGTAAGGCGTGAATCCAAAATGACTCCCAGATAGAGGACCGAAGGGCTCCAGGGGAGCCTGAAGTCATCTACGAAAATATTTTCGGGTGGAGGTCGTAGCCTATTTGTAAATCGAACTGCTACACACTTTGATTCGTTTATTTTCAGACGCCACCTGGAAGCCCAGGCTAGTATTTTGTCCAGCGACTGCTGGAGTCTGCGGCACAAGATGTTCTCGTCCCTATCTGAGGTGTACAAAGCCGTGTCATCGCCGTATATCGCCAGGTCAACCCCGAGCGATTCCGGCATGTCTGACATGTATATGATAAATAAGCTGGGTGCGAGGAGAGAACCCTGCGGCACACCCGCCGCTATAGGTCTACTAGAAGAGAGACTGTCCTCATGACGTGTAGAAAAAGTCCTACTATCGAGGTAAGATTCGATCACCCTTATTAAGTTTGGGTTAATACCCTTCATTAACATTTTATGAAGCAAGCCCCCATGCCAAACGGTGTCAAATGCTCTCGCAATGTCGAGGAAGACCGCGCCCAATGTTCTTCGTTGCTCAAGAGAATCTCTGATTGCTTCCGTCAGGCGGAAGAGTTGAAGTTCCGTCGAGTGAGCTTCGCGGAAGCCGAACTGTTCGTTCTGAACGAGCTCCTTTAGAAAGAATTCCTCCTTGAGTCGGGCCAAGATAACTGCTTCCACCACTTTAGCGAGGCATGATATTAGTGAAATGGGCCTATAGTTTTGTGGGAACAATGGATCTTTGTTGGGTTTTAGGATGGATACCACACTAACTGTCTAATAACAATGAAACTTCGTATTTATGCTAATTATGAGTCGCTGTACAGGCCACGCCCCCAATACGCCTAATCACCCCCCTACAACCCGCTCATTCCGCGAATATAAAAACGCTCCCTCGTATATATTTTTTTCCGCTATAAATTCACTCGAGAGCAACCAATCTCCTACTATTTTATTAGCAAATTTTTAATATATTTTCTCTCTTTTATTTGATTATCTTTACATTGTCTGACGTGTAAAATAGATTATTCTCGTTACAATCACTAGTGACAACGCGAAATAAAGGATATGAAACGAAAAAAAAAAAGAAACATATACAGCGTTTCAATTGTTCCATGGAGACGCATTGTGTGAGGTTCGGCCGTTTCAACTGCTCTCGTTTCGGATTTTGCCGAAGGATAAAACATTCACTTTCCGGAGCGTTAGCTGCAGAGGTAAATATTTAAATTTAATATAAACGCCGGGGGAATATACGACGAGACGCTTTAAAAAGTTTTTCCCGACGGTGAATTATTGCAGCTTCTTTATTTTAGGAATATATTTTGGTTTAAATTGTACACTAGTGGAATATTGTAAAATGTTTCATCTCTGTTGTAATTAAATTGGAACTGTAACTTGAAAAGCTTATTAGAAATTTAAATTTGAGAGAATTAGGCGATTATTGATTTTTAATCTACTTAATTGTAGTTTACTCTAATTTAATGTTTCTGAAATATATATTATAGAGATGGAAATACTTTTTCTATCCTGCTCAATACCGTTTGAGCTATTTCTTTGAATTAAATTTTGTCGTTTGCTTTTAAGGTAGATTCGAGTATCAGCTTTTTTTTTTTAATGTGTGGTGGGTGCTTAGTTGCAGTGACTCCGTAAACTGTATCGCTTGTCTGGCTATCACTGCAACTCTAGCGGTGTAGTTTGGTGTGCCGCGCTGTTAATCACTTTGCTCCCAACAGCGAATGGCAAGTCGATCCGGGATTAAACTCTCTGAAAAAATGTCACCGTCTCTCCAGAGAATTGAACCCCGGCGCCTATCGTCCTCTCACAACAATAGTCAGCCGCAACCACTGCGGCCATCGACCCTTCGTAGGGATATCTGGCTATCTGTACCACCCTCCGCTAAAATTTAAAGTAGATATTTTGACGTGGACGACGTGGTTTCGACCGTTTCGGTCTCGTCAGCATTCATTAAAATGCAAATTCTAATTTCATCGCAGTGCGCTTTTCAATCCTAACTTTTACAACAACCTTCCACAATGGGACTAATTCTAATCTTATACCATCGAGTGGCCAAGGTTGGAAGTAGCGCCGCCGAGTGTTAAAACAAAACACGTCGGTACAGCAGATATCGTTCTAGCTTGGATAATTCATGAATTGTCAGTCTCGCTAGATGTCTAGGATTACTTGTGGATTCTTTGTGGTCAGATAGGTATGATCAAGTTAGATCAAGAAACTTCCCTGAGAGAAGAAACCACGCCATACCCTTCGGGTAATTGGGTACTCTATGGAATTAGAAGAGGTCCACACGCAGCTTTTTGTTTGCATTCGGTATATTTTTTGTTTATAGATTTGGTTCTATAAGAAAAAGGAAACTGAGATATTTATTTTTCAAAATTAGCTTATCAGACTGACAAAACAAAGAGAGTAGAAAATCATGAAAATCAGCTCGGCAGGTTTTTTGGTTATTGTGGTCTGTGTTTATAGTCACACATTAAGTACAACGTGTTTTGTGGGAAAGATTGAGTGCAGAAGCAGAAATATCAGCTTCAGAGAAAAAAGAGGACAAAACTACAAGTTCAGGGGAAGGGGGATTACACTATGGTTTGCATAGGCATTACCAAGGTAAAAAAGTAATTAATTCTAGTGTTTCTTTCCGACAAATACACAGACATAAATCAATGACAATCACAAAAAGTGCTAACCGAAATCAGTATTCAAAGGATTCTAATGTGAAGTGTGGGAAGAAAATTGTTCGAGATGCAGACTCTTCAGTACATGAAACTCAATTGGAAAATTGCCACCCTTTAATCGAAAAAAAAATGGGGATTTGAACTGTCAAGATAAGAGGTTAGAACAAGCTAACAACGGATAGTAGATCAAAAGCTGCAATTTATACAAGTTAAAAAAAATCTCAAGAGGGTGGAATATGTTGGAATATCTTGTACAAATCCACCTACAGTTTTTGGATTTTTTGATAAACTTTTCATGACTCAAGCAAAGTAACGGTCGCTGGTAGCAAATGTAGGGCATCTAGTAGAACAATAAGTTCTAGTGGTTGTCAAAATACTGTAGATGCTATGTGTTTTTAGAAAGAAAAATGTAAACGTGATCGAAAGCTGGGTGAACGAGCAAACAGATCGGGTTGGATAAGCTGCTTTCAAAAGAGGTTGGATGGATTTGCAAAATTGGTTCAAAAAGGTTTTTAGTAGTAGATCAAAAGCTGCAATTTATACAAGTTAAAAAAAATCTCAAGAGGGTGGAATATGTTGGAATATCTTGTACAAATCCACCTACAGTTTTTGGATTTTTTGATAAACTTTTCATGACTCAAGCAAAGTAATGGTCGCTGGTAGCAAAGGTAAGGCATTTAGTAGAACAATAAGTTCTAGTGCTTGTCAAAATACTGTAGATGCTATCTGTTTTTAGAAAGAAATATGTAAACGTGATCGAAAGCTGGGTGAACGAGCAAACAGATCGGGTTGGATAAGCTGCTTTTAAAAGAGCTTGGATGGATTTGCAAAATTGGTTCAAAAAGGTTTTTAGTAGTCGATCAAAAGCTGCAATTTATACAAGTTAAAAAAAATCTCAGGAGGGTGGAATATGTTGAAATGTCTTGTACAAATCCATCCACAGTTTTTGGATTTTTTGATAAACTTTTCATGACTCAAGCAAAGTAATGGTCGCTGGTAGCAAATGTAAGGCATCTAGTAGAACAATAAGTTCTAGTGGTTGTCAAAATACTGTAGATTCTATCTGTTTTTAGAAAGAAAAATGTAAACGTGATCGAAAGCTGGGTGAACGAGCAAACAGATCGGGTTGGATAAGCTGCTTTCAAAAGAGGTTGGATGGATTTGCAAAATTGGTTCAATAAGGTTTTTAGTAGTAGATGAAAAGCTGCAATTTATACAAGTTAAAAAAAATCTCAGGAGGGTGGAATATGTTGGAATATCTTGTACAAATCCACCTACAGTTTTTGGATTTTTTGATAAACTTTTCATGACTCAAGCAAAGTAATGGTCGCTGGTAGCAAATGTAAGGCATCTAGTAGAACAATAAGTTCTAGTGGTTGTCAAAATACTGTAGATGCTATGAGTTTTTAGAAAGAAAAATGTAAACGTGATCGAAAGCTGGGTGAACGAACAAACAGATCGGGTTGGATAAGCTGCTTTCAAAAGAGGTTGGATGGATTTGCAAAATTGGTTCAAAAAGGTTTTTAGTAGTAGATCAAAAGCTGGAATTTATACAAGTTAAAAAAAATCTCAGGAGGGTGGAATATGTTGGAATGTCTTGTACAAATCCACCTACAGTTTTTGGATTTTTTGATAAACGTTTCATGACTCAAGCAAAGTAATGGTCGCTGGTAGCAAAGGTAAGGCATCTAGTAGAACAATAAGTTCTAGTGGTTGTCAAAATACTGTAGATGCTATGTATTTTTAGAAAGAAAAATGTAAACGTGATCGAAAGCTGGGTGAACGAGCAAACAGATCGGGTTGGATAAGCTGCTTTCAAAAGAGGTTGGATGGATTTGCAAAATTGGTTCAAAAAGGTTTTTAGTAGTAGATGAAAAGCTGCAATTTATACAAGTTAAAAAAAAATCTCAGGAGGGTGGAATATGTTGGAATGTCTTGTACAAATCCACCTACAGTTTTTGGATTTTTTGATAAACGTTTCATGACTCAAGCAAAGTAATGGTCGCTGGTAGCAAAGGTAAGGCATTTAGTAGAACAATAAGTTCTAGTGCTTGTCAAAATACTGTAGATGCTATGTGTTTTTAGAAAGAAAAATGTAAACGTGATCGAAAGCTGGGTGAACGAGCAAACAGATCGGGTTGGATAAGCTGCTTTCAAAAGAGGTTGGATGGATTTGCAAAATTGGTTCAAAAAGGTTTTTAGTAGTAGATCAAAAGCTGCAATTTATACAAGTTAAAAAAAAATCTCAGGAGGGTGGAATATGTTGGAATGTCTTGTACAAATCCACCTACAGTTTTTGGATTTTTTGATAAACTTTTTATGACTCAAGCAAAGTAATGGTCGCTGGTAGCAATTGTAGGGCATCTAGTAGAACAATAAGTTCTAGTGGTTGTCAAAATACTGTAGATGCTATGTGTTTTTAGAAAGAAAAATGTAAACGTGATCGAAAGCTGGGTGAACGAACAAACAGATCGGGTTGGATAAGCTGCTTTCAAAAGAGGTTGGATGGATGTGCAAAATTGGTTCAAAAAGGTTTTTAGTAGTAGATCAAAAGCTGCAATTTATACAAGTTAAAAAAAATCTCAGAAGGGTGGAATATGTTGAAATGTCTTGTACAAATCCATCCACAGTTTTTGGATTTTTTGATAAACTTTTCATGACTCAAGCAAAGTAATGGTCGCTGGTAGCAAATGTAGGGCATCTAGTAGAACAATAAGTTCTAGTGGTTGTCAAAATACTGTAGATGCTATGTGTTTTTAGAAAGAAAAATGTAAACGTGATCGAAAGCTGGGTGAACGAGCAAACAGATCGAGTTGGATAAGCTGCTTTCAAAACAGGTTGGATGGATTTGCAAAATTGGTTCAAAAAGGTTTTTTTTTCAATAATACGTTTTCGGAGAGATCAGTACCTAGACGAAGTTAATGAACGAGAGCCACTATTAGAGGCATTAACAAGCACTGTAGCTCTGAGAAAGTCAAAGAAATTCTTCGAAGCGATCGTTGTATGTTTGTGAGACTCATCCAAGGGTACAGAAACGCACAGTCTATCGAATTTTGATCGAAGACGACCGAAAAAAATGACCGAAAGTTCAGCATTGCAAAGATATGTTAAAAATGTCCCGAAGGAATAGGGTAAGTATGTCAGCCATTTTAACTGGTGATGATGGGATGTGGTGTTTTCAATACGAGCCGAAAACAAAACGTCTGAGTGCGGCATGGAAGTCATCAGGAGAGCCAAAAGAGAAGAGCAAAATCAATGCTGACTGTTTTCTTGCTCAGAGTAAATTTATCCCAGAAGATCAGACGGTGAACCTAGAATATTATCTGGAAGTTCTACCACGATTGTGAACCAGAATGAGTTCGACCGGAATAAACAAGAATAAGGTGAGGGTTTATTTCTAAAACAATTTCAAAGAGAGTTTGCTCTTTAAAGCAGACTCGATATCAGTATACAAGGACGCTCCACATGCACCAATTTAACACCCTAATATACATAGGTAGACGAAAATTACCCTTCCCTAACAGAGACATTATCTATCCATTTAAAGGCGCTAGCTCGTCTTCTATTTATGCTAATGACCTGACGCTCCGATTTTAATATTGAAAAGTTAGCGGCTGGTGCCTTCCACTATTACAGAAAACGCCCCTAACCGTTCACGGAGAATCGTTTTGCATATTCCTCCATCGTATCACTTGCATCCACCATCGCTTGATGTTTTATTAATATTTATACTAACGGCTATTTGTGTGTGTGCGCGCGCCTGTATATGTGCGGGATCTATACATGTAGATAAAGTGCAGGGTGATGTGCGGTTACGAACCAGATGCAAATAGGATCGGAGTTAGTTTTCGAGTTTCTCTAAATGTTGGTAAACATTTCGGATAGGTTTTGTTCCATTTTGTGGGATTCTTATATGCGCCGGAGAAGTTTAATCGAGTTTGCATAGTCGAAGTTTTGAAGGAAATGCGTTCTCATTCAGAATTGTTTAGATAAAATTACAACCGGTCAAAGTATCATACTGTTATATAACTAACTATATATAAGGGAATAGTTCCAAGAAGTAAGCCTCACCGATTTCCCGAACCCTTAGAACACCTCTGAATAGTACACGTTATAAATAAGGTATAAACAAAGCTGGCGTGTGTACCTTGTGTTACTACGATAGTTCGCCAAAGCAATCCTCCGACTAGCGCAGAGTAAACGCGTTCAAAGCTAAATTAAATATTTGATCGCATTAGTCACTTAGACCGTTCTGTACACGTGTATTATAAGCGAGGGGCCCTTTGCAGACAATTCGATAAACATCGTTAGAATGGGGAAACTCTCGAGGATTTAGATACGTTCATATATCCTAGTCCGGTCGAATCAATTTCCTCGGTACAATGCGGATGGTGGTTAGGAGAATATAACAAACATGCCAACGGGAATTGAGGCTTTGTTGTATTTCTTACCACGATGGCTTATTCTAGGTATACCTATATATATATAATCTTTGTCCTTTCTTCGTTGTTAAATAGGGTTAGTATTGATATGTTTCTAGTATAAAATGTAATGAGTTATGTGTGTAATGATTCCTATATATTGAGTGTCAAAACATTGATTTTTGTATTTCGTCGGCTAAGACGCATCCAGACTAGTAAAAAGTTTACTCAACCTACCTATTTCAGAATGAATCCTCAATCTCGTGCGTCTAAAATACTTTCACTGGCTGGAATACACATTTAAAAAAAGGCCAATATAGAAAATGATGCAAACAGAAAGAATGTCTTAACAGCTAGTGTCGCTTCTGCTCAAGATGACGACCTTTCTAAATTGTTTACAGATAGTCGCCATCTAGTAGATCACTTAATGTCAGCAGCTAATGATCACATATTAACTGATGACAGTTTAATTACTGATAAAGAGTTATTTAACCTCGCTGAAATAGAAGTCGATAACTTGGATTTTATGTGTTTAAATGCGCCTCAAAGTAAAAATAAAACCGAACCAGAACGTAAGCAAAGCTTAGTTCCAGAACCAATCTCTAACGAACAATCCCAAAACTCTATTTCCGAAGTACTCGAAGCCTCTAATCCTTCTGATGAAACATATGAACCGAGTGAAAATGAAACCACTTCAAGCGAAGAAAATGAAGTCTTAGAGAAACTAGAAAAAAAAAACACGTGAACTGAAACCAACACGCAAGAAAAGACGTCATGTAGATCCAAAACAATGGAAGAAAAATAAAGATCAAAAACTATAGGACCAAGGTGCAAATGCAAATGGTCAATCGGTAATGAAATCTAACGAGATAAAAGATCAGCAAAGAACAATTATTTTTACAAGGTTTTAGAATAAAGATGTATCTTCCGGGTATTGCCGTGGTTGTTGTGACAAACTTGACGTTTCGTTGATCATACTGTCAGCTTCTTCAGAAGTTCTCTAAAGAATGATGTTGATGTCTTCTGCTCCTCGTTATATACCCAGTCCCTGTTCCGCTCCAGTGATGCGTATCCGTTCCAGTCCACTGAACCGTATCCGTTGTCGTTCTCTGATCCGTGTTCGATGCTTCTCCTCGATTCGTGTTAGATGCTCTCGGATGCGTCTTCGTTGGTCCTTGCTGCTTCGGGCTCTCCAGCGCTAACTTCCATACCTTACTCAGTCTGTATCCGTCTTCTCGGTTGAAGTTGTTCGGATTCTTCATTATTTCCAGGGATTCTCTCACTATCCGTGGGTAGTAGTGATTGCTTTTGGCTAGTATCTTCACGTCATTGTAGTCGATTACGTGACTACTTCCGGTGTGGTAGTGTTCAGCTACTGCAGATTTTCCAGTATTTCCCTGTACGACATCTCTGCGATGCTCTTTCACTCTGCACTGTATACTGCGTCCGGTTTGTCCATTATACGATTTCCCGCACTGGCATTGAAGTTCGTAGATGCCTTTAGCTTGTAGTCTCGGTATGGAGTCTTTGTTGGATGGAAGCAGTTCTTTTATTTTCTTGACTGTGCTGAACCTGACGTTGACGTTCTTCTTCTCCAAGGTTTTCTTCAGCTTGTCCGTGACTCCAGCAATATACGGCAGGTGTGCGTATCCTGCTGGCTTTAGTTCTGAGTCATCCTTCTGTTTCTTTTTGGCTCCGGCTAATCTCCGAATCTCCTGTGGTTTGTAGCCGTTCTTCTGGAGTGCATCTTTGACATGTTGAATTTCCTCGGTTTTGTTGGTAGCATCACTAATCATTTCCGCTCTATGTAGTAGTGTAGTGACCAGGGATCTTTTCTGTTGTGGATGATGATGTGAGGTTGCGTGTAGATATCGGTCCGTATGCGTCTTCTTGCGGTATACTCCATGTCCCAATTTTCCACTGTCGTTGCGTTTTAACAATACATCCAGAAAAGGTAAGCAGCCATTCTCTTCAAACTCCATCGTAATGTCGATTAAAGGTTTTAGAATTTTTCGTGGAACGAAAAACAACTATTTCTAAGGACGCTGGTAAAAAAAAATTATTTCCAGAGCTACAGTTACATTTTTCTTTGACATATGTCACGTGATCACAACTATGGCGGCAAAATTGAACACAAATGGACAAAAAGTGGGGTTAGTGTTAAAGATAGCAGAAAATTTTCTTTATAATTCGATTTTAGGCCTCCATTTTTCCCGACCCACTTTTTGCTCTTGAAGAAGTCGGTGAATACTAGGAAGCCCATCGGAGGCAGTTTAACGCACTGTTAAAATAGAGTCCTTCGTCAGATCACTTCCACGCCATGGTACGTCAGGAACGACCAAATCTGATTTGAGTATTATTGGAGCACGCTGCCACTTTCGCAGAAAAAGTCCTTGGAAGGGTATTGAGGTTTGATAGACTAGACTCGACTCCTCGTCAGGACAACCACACCTCTACGATTATCAATCAGAATCGTGAGCAAGTACTAAATTCTCCAAAATTCTAACTGGATCAAAGACAGCTTGACTAATCATAAATAAAATAATAGAAAGCGATCTTTCGATCTTTTTGGCTCAGTCTGTATATAGACGTCACTATGTACATATATATACGAGTACCTATTTATTTCTTAAATTGGCAAGACTTTGAAGCTCATCAAAAATTCATCACTATCTAAATTATATATCAGAAAAGAATCTTTTACTCGTAGGTATTCCACGAGGGGAAACTTGTGTCATCCATCTGAAAAATCGTCACGTTCCTTGCTACCGTTCTCGCTTCTGTCTTTTCCCTTCTTCAGCATAGTGAATATTAATGCACTGAAATTTCCTTTTTTTTTACCGGCAGAAGTAATATTTTACGCGTACATACTTTTATGCAAACTATCTTCTAAAGGAGCGCCGCGAGTGAATCGCACAATTTACTAAAATGTCCTGCCTAAGGTGTCGTTTCATTCTATTATTTACACTCTTATAGAACATTGTGGCATCCACCATTTATCCATTGAAGAAATAAAATATCGAAACTTTTATCTGGAAGTCGGACGAAACTGTTTTCATCAAAGATTCACGAGGCCTTCTCGCTCGCGCTCCTGACATCTCGTAATTACAAAACGAAACAAAGTAGAAAGTGCGACGTTTCTCGCAGAGACCCCGTCAATAATCACTTCTTCCCTAGGTATCGCGGCCTTCCCTCCAGTCCCGATTCTACTGGGGACGGAACTAATTCGACGTTCGTTTGTTATACGAAGGTGTAATCAAGCGCCCCGGTGGGAATCCCCGTGCCGGCAATCGGTCCCCTTCTGAGGGGCCACAGGTAATACCTAAGTAACTCGATAATGAAGTATATAGAAGTGTTGCGATCTGATACGTTTGCGAATTGGGAGAATCGCAGGAAGGGAGAAAGTTGCGCGGTAGGTAGCGAGGGAAAAACCGGGGTGGGGTCGTGATTGAGTACGTGGAAGTTGTAAGTATCGGAAAAGCGAAGAACATTTTCGTGTTTTAACGAATCGAAGAGGTAGTTGTTATACGAGTTTTAGTGATACTCGTGGGATGAACGGCTGCCTGCGTGTATCGTATATCATTTCTAGTGGGAATGGTCTGCGTGAGCAGGAGAGGGTGTAAATGAAATGTCTTGAGAGGAAAAAATAACGGAAGGCATTAATATCTGGTTGAATTAAATGGTTTTGGCCAAATTCCAATACTGGAGATGCTTCTTCAATAAATATTAGATCGAATCGGAATTGATTTCTGTCAATTTTCTATTTTCTCGCGAAGCAAGGCTGCTTTAACACATAATTTTTGGGTAAATAATGGATTAAATAATAAATTAGAAACTTGTTTTCACATAGCTTAATCTTAGAGCTACGCTGGGAGTCTTGATTCTTGCGGATTATTACAGCATCTATAATTCAGATATTTTTCTTATCGTCTTAGACGGAGAACTTTCCACGTGAAATTCTTAACGCAAAAGTTAACAAAGAATCTTGTTTATTTTCACGGAGACGAACAAGAAGACGACGGCGAAAGAGAGGAAGAAAAAATTTAATTCCGCAATATTACTGAGAATAATGAACGTGTTTATATTAGAGGTAAAATTTCTCTTGCTACCCCCAGTTTCCAGTAAAACTAATCTTTACACGGCCTTCCTCTCACGGCGTACAACAGAAATAGCTCGAAGGCGTTTTATTCAGGCCCCGATTGCGTCGGAAATTTAATAACAGAAGCATACAGAAAACTCGAACACCATCTCCCCGCGAAATACGAGCGATTGAGTCAGTGGTGGGTTCGTAGGGGGACTCCTATTTATACATTTAAAATCTGTCTTCTTATTTTGGATTAGTGAAGCGGTGCCCGTCTATAATGAATACAGGACCTGATATCTAGGCGTTGGTTTCCTATTGTGGCTACAGAATCGAAACTACTCAAAATATAATTACACTATCATGTAGGCGGCCTATAGTAGCATACATTAGAATAATATACAACTATACAGGGTGTTCCGTAAGCTAGTAACTAACCAAAGTTGTATTTTTTTAACGGTAACCCCTGTATATTATTAAATATTTAGATTGCTCTCGTTCTTGCCTTCAAAAAAGATATAATCGAGTAGTAGTCTAAGATTGATAGTTTTAGAGATATTTCGAATTTTTCAAAATGATGCATGTTTAAGCGTAACACCCTGTATAATAATCTGATTGAGATGAAATGTAGTGACGCAAGATTAAAATTCTAGGGATAAATAATATTATTGCGTAATTGCTAGTATTTATTAACAAACTCAACGCGACGAAACACGTTTAAACAAGCAGCATTCCCGAAAAAGAAACCTAAATATCTCGAAAACTATCAACTTTAGACTATTAATTGATTACACCTTTTATGAAGACAATAATGAGAGCAATCTAAAAATTCAATAATATACAGGGGGTACCGTTAAAAAAATACAATTTTAATTAGTTACTCGCTTGCGGAACACCCTGTATACTCGAATATAATTATATTTTGCGCTATTATAGATCTGTTATACAACGCCGAAATTAGATTTTGAGTAAATTCCATTTCGTGGCTGCAATAGAACGATCAAGTCCCCGATACCTTGTATACTCCGCCACTGGATTTGCGGCAAAACCTGTACAATTTTCGAGGGTTGTTGCTCGACGGTAGTATTAGGGCGTCATTCGCACGTTGAACAATGCGAAATTGCGTCTATATTTCAAGCTAGCGCGGCAACCTGCGATGCCATAGGTTGTCACACGCAAGGGGTTAAATATCGAGAGGTTCTAAATGTGTTTTCACCTATTTACCCTAGCCGTGTGTACGACGATTTCGCTTTTAGTAACGCGGGGGTAACCGGCGTTAATTGCTCCCAGGGTCTTTCTCTCTAATTAGTATGTACGAGCTAATTGTTGTTTCAGTTGTTTCGGTTACGGTTATTTACAGATATTTTCCGACGATTTCGAAATCTCTAAACAATTTTCGACGTCACAAGGTCAATACGAATCTTCTCGTCTTTGTGATTACAGAACTTCGGTAAACATCTTAACAAGGGGGAAACATACGACAAAGCTTTATCGACAAACAACGGGGCGATGTCGACTGTTTAGAACAGGACACACGGGACTAGCTAAGGAGGAGGGATATTGTCGGACGTAAGAGTTCCCGAAGGAAAGGGAAAAACTTATTTTCTACGGGTTAGAATTCCGGCCACTTTAGAGACAACGGAGGCACTTCTTCCGGGAAGATAGAGCTTATCTGTCTGGTGTTTCGTTGTGCTTGTTTTTGTCGTCTCTTTATCCTCGACCACAAAGGAATTTTCAGATAAGATGGGAGTGGTTTTCGTATTGATGGATTGTTGGTTTAATGTAAAAAGGAAGTTTTGTATCTGGAGCTTCTATTCGGATAAGTATGCTATTATTAAGGTATGTATATAGTGACGTTTTTGTTGTTAAACAAATAAACAAACATCTACGATAAAATCACGCTACGACCTCAAGAATACGACATAAATAACTTCTAAACTAAACAATCTCTGTCATTTAATTAAGTGCAAACTCGGGTAATAGAATTTCGGAAATAGATTCTGTGACGTTCAGCATGTGAATCGCTTTTGTCTCGTGAGTTAATGAGGAATTACGAGGGTCCTTTTCGTAATTATGAGTGAAGTGAACGAAAGATCGAAAGATATTGTTCATTTTTACTTTTGTAAATATTTTATTTTTGCTCATGTTTATAGGCGAGCAACGGTTTCATTCATTCTTTGTGAGATTTAGGAAAGCTTGGTTGGGTTTACGGCTAACGCGATTAAGTGTCGGCGGTTCTTAATTCGATTCTATGAGACGTCTTTTAGCGGTGATTTTATAAAAATCATGGCCCCCTTTTATTTCAAACATCTGCATTTCCATGGCTGTGCGCAAGTAATTGGCCGGCATTGCTGCTCTTTTTTTATTTTTAGTAGAGAGTGACATCGTTTGGAGCCTTTTAGAACAAAAGAGAGAGAATTATAAACTAGTTCTATCAAGGCATTTAATATAATTTCTGTTTAGAAGATGGAATTATCAGAATTAATGTCAGAACAAGTTAGGGCTTTGGAATTCAGACGTTTATTAAACGTCTTTCTATTTATAAACAACCAGCTGATGCAGTTTTATATTAATTGAGGAATATTAGAATATAAAAGGGTACAAAACAGCGCAGCGATTTTATTTTTCACTCTATTGTAAATCAAAAATTTCCATTTACCTTTATTTTACTGAAGTAGCACCAGGATATGAGGTTTATTGTTATTTTATGGTCGCATCTGTTCATTTTATACTCGTCTGCAAGTACACCTGGCTGCGACGTCACGAATCTGAGTTTTTATGCAAATGATCGTTGCTGTCACAAATGATCGATGCTGTCACAACTGTCAAACTGTCACGATTGTCTCAACCGGTCACCGATATAAGGGATGAAGAAGTAAAACGATCATCAGTCGGGTCGGCGTTCACCCTATAGCGTCGACCCTTAAAACTCTGCGGCTGCACTACCCAATCGCTGGTCTCATAGTTCCAGGGCAACGGGCGAGGCGGGAGTAGACTTAGTATATAGGGGAGGATGCTTGGACGTAGGCATTGGCATACGCTCCGGCGTCCGGCCGCTAACCGTCGGAATATACGGTGGGTAAGTGAGGCACCCTACGGCGCTTACCTAGAGAACTCTGCAGCTGCACTACCCCATCCTTGGTGGCCACACTCAGGGAAACGGGCGTGGCGAGAGAATTTGGCGAAGATAGTAGGGGAGGATAAAAGACGGTTCGCCGAAGAGTAGTCCGCCAGCTGGTTGTCTGGTTGGGGAAACCTTCGGTTTCAACCCTACGGTTTCATTGTAGCTGCCGCGGATACTTGAACGCCGGAGGGGCGAAAGAGTTGGCGCGGTTGGCATTTTGGGGTAGGGCTTTTGCCCGGCCGTCCCCGTAGTTCAGGCTTAATTCACGGGCGGGCTGGTTGTACCTCACGGCCAGATTCCGTTTCCCACGCTTGGCCTATAGTAGTCATCCGCAAGGAGGCCTAGGCCCCGTGAGGTTAGATGTTAGGTAGGAGTTCGCTAAAGCGTCTCCAACGGTGACCCGTCCAACGTTGACAAGAAAACTTGTCTAACATGCGTAGCACGGGGGAGAGGAGCCCACCGGTTCGCCGGGCCTCTCCGCGAGGTGTCGGTCTCGTGCGGGCAACTGGTTTCGTGCCTCTTTGTCCTGAGGAGTGTGTGCACTTTCCGTGACGCCGCATACCTAACGGTCGGTCGGCAGCTGGGTGCCCCTTTGGGGTCCAGCAACCACATTCGTGTCTCAACCCGGTCACCGATATAAGGGATGAAGAAGTAAAACGATCATCAGTGACGAAGTTAGAGATATTCTTTCTCATGAGGATTGGGATGTTCTAAGTGAGTTTATGCAATAAGAAGTCGTATATACGATCTCTCAGGCAATTAGTGAACGTCTGTGATTAGAACCATATGATTAATTAAGGAATTAATTAATTAATAATTAAGGAAAATAGTTTGTTCCCTCTGATGAGGATTGGAACGTTCTGAGTGAGTTCATGCAACAAGTCGTATATATCGTCCCTGGCGCCGGCAATTAGTTAACATTTATGGTTAATTATCTCAACCCCTCCAAATCTATGGCACTAATTGAGATCGTTTATCGAGTCTGTCAAGAATTCTCTACCAACTGTCGTATTTAGGTACTTAACCAATAAGTCTAGTGCAGTGTAACAGCTGGGATTTTGGTGCAACCAACCTCCTCAAGTTGTTCCCTCTAGTTGTTGTTTCATTGTTTGCAATAGTATGAATTACTTTTTTCTTTTTTAATCGAAAGTGCTGCTATCTCTAATAGGCGGAGAAACTGGATACTATGTTACTTGGCAGTTGGGCTTTATAATCTGTAAAATCAATTAGCTGTCAGGATCTTTTCATATTTGCTATTTGTAATTTAATTATTGTTGTTCGAGACACCCAGCATTACGTTAGGTTTATTTTAAGATAAATTTCAATTGTCAAGTGTCATTACATATAGATAAAAAATCGGTAACACTAATAACACTGCAACGTTTAATTCATTAACTCGGGACAGGTATTTCGAGAGCTCACGGGCTCACAATATTAATCGGTATTCGGTTGATGACGAGGGCTGGGGATGTGGTGGTGTTGGTGTTACCGATTTTTTATCTGCATCCACGAGCACACAGTCCTTGATATCACATTTTGTGTCGTTGTTAAAGTTGTCAAATATTTCGAAAAAGTGAATCAAAGACATTTACTGAAATAATGCGTCTACTCAATTCTAAAGCGACTATTGTCACTATCTTTCATTGTAAGGTACTCAGTTGGCATTGTTTACTTTTAAATCTGTCATTGTACATCATTAACTTGTTGTGCGTGACTGACTTCTTAAGCTGTATCGCTTCTTTGAGCATCAATCCAACTCTCGCGGTGTAGTTTTTGTGTGTGTACAATTGTGACAGCATCATACCGCCTTTTATAAACGCTGTTAATCACTTTGCTCCCAACACCGAATGGTACGTCGATCGGTATTCAATTCTCCGAGAAAAATGTCAGTGTCCTTCTGGAAAATTGAAACCGGGCTCCTATCGATCCGCCACAACGATAGTCAGCCGCCTAACCACTGCGGCTATCCATCCGTTTAATTTTAGATAATAATAATAATGGAAGCTCCGCAGGGGTCCATCTTAGGACCGTTACTGTTTACACTTTATATATCCACACACTAAAACGTTGTTAGCTACATAATTAATGCTGATGAAACTTCGTTTTTCTTTTAATGCTATATCTTCATAGATGTATCTTTTATTAACGAAAAATGTGAAATTAATATTGGCAGATCTGCTTATGTACTACACCATCGCTGTATTGATGTTGTAGCAGTATATAATTTATGGTTTTTATGAGTGAAAATACTCTCATATCTATTGATTAATTTGGCAAAAGCATTTTCATTTATGACTTCAAACGTTTCCCGATTCCAATTAAAATATTTGATATGTACGCAAGTCGGTAGGTCCAATACAAATATCCCGGAGAATTGCCGCAACAGGAAAAAAAGAACGGATACAGATTCGTTTGTTTACGATTCATTACCAATTATCGATACATGGTGGTTTGATAATTTCTGGCGTATTAAAATAATTAATTCATATTATAAGTATACAGGGTGTTTCCTAATTGAATGTCAATATTGTATATGTATAATGAAAACAGAATATATTCTCTTTAAATTTAGAATGCTTAGTATGCTTCGTGCATGTTTTTATGACAACTGTCAGATGTCTTGTCAAGTAAAAAAATTAATCGATAGGTAACATTAATAGATAAAAACAGACTTGTGAAAGGGAAACCTAAGAGAATAATTGACTTTAATAGTCGTTTCTCTATTTTAGGTAATTTGCAAATATAAATCTCTATTCCAGAGAATCTAATTTGATTCATTTATTCTGACAATCAAACTCCTGATATAAAAAGATGTTATAAAACTACAATTTTCGTCACAAAATGAAATTACAATTTGAGTTCAGAGCTGTGGCTTCTCCAAAGGATAGTAAAACTACAGTGGTAGCCAATAGAATATTACAGAACACTCAGACTTGGCAAAGATATTAGAAAAATTAGAAAAAAAGGAAGAAAAAAACTTAAAACACATTGATGGCTGCTTTTCGGTTCTCGGGTTCTCTGTCGTGTAGAAAGGTTGTGGTTTCGTTGACGTTTCGATCATCTTGTCGTGATCTTCTTCAGAAGTGAAGTGACTGGTTGGTCGAGGATCGGTTTTTCCGTCTTCTCTGTTGATGTTGTTCGGATTCTTCTGTATTTCGATAGCTTCTCTGTAGACTCTTCTCTAGTAATGTGGTTCCGTTGCTAGTTTCCTGCATTTGTTTAGTGTTTGTAGAGTGTTCTGCTATTGCTGATTTGACTGTATATTCATGCTTTTTTAATCTGTTGCTGATTTTTCTTCCTGTTTGTCCGATGTAAACTTTTCCACAAGTGCAGGGAATCTCGTATACTGCTGGATTTTGAAGCGGAGGCGTAGGATCTTTAGGTGAAGGTAGTTTGGTGGATAGTTTCTCATGAGCGTTGAAAATTACTTTGACCTTGTGTTTGCGTAGTTTTCTTCTGATTTTGTCCGTGCATCCTTTGTGTTCGTTGGTTCCTCTTTATGTTTTGGTTGCTTGTTGATGGTTACCGTGATGTCCTTGAGCCTGTAGTTGTTTTGTTGTAGTGTGTTCTTTAGATGTTGGAGTTTAGCTTCAAGATGTTCTTTATCTGATATTGTCTTGGCTCTCTCCTTCCTCTTTAAAAGTACTTCTAAGAAAGGTACCCTCCAGTTCCCTAGTACCCTCCTTCTCCAGTTCCATGGTAAATTGTACTTTTTTGTGCTGTGTGTTGAGGCGTTCCAGAAACTTCGGTAACGTGTTCGTCCCATGTGGCCATACAATAAAGGTGTCGTCGACGTATCGGTACCAACACTTCGGTTTAAGTTCACAGGATGCGATGGCGGTGTCTTCAAATGCCTCTACTTGTTCATATAATTTCCCAACGAAGGTGAAGTAAGTTGATGAAGCACAAACTTCTATTAAATCCACGATGTCATCTTCCATATTAATTTCTTGGCGACGTTCTCGGATGATGTTGATGGCTTCTTTTGCTGGGATATTCGTGAACAGTGATTTGACGTCGAAGCTGACTAGAACGTCGTTTTCCTCCATTTTCACATCCTTCACTTTTTCGAGGAAGTGAGCAGAATTCTTCATGTACGTCTCTGTTTTCCTCACCAGCGGTTGTAGACTCTTGGTAGAGGATGCCTAGCGGATGCCACTGCTGATACTATAGGTCTCATCGGATTTCCCTCTTTGTGTATCTTGGGCAGTCCATATAACCTTGGTGTTCTGGTGCCCGTCTTGATGAGGTTCCGGTGTAATTCTTTAGGTATTGATCATGTTTTAACTGCTGCTGATAGTTTCTTTTCCAGAACTGCTGTCGGATCTTTCTCTTCTCTTTGTTTGCAGAAATTATGTTGCGGTCTTTGTCCTTCCTCAATTCCATGATGGCTCTTCTTTCTTCTCTAGACAGGTTCGAAGTAGGTGGTTTAGCTGATTTCAGGATGTGTCGCGTAGTTGATCTGATCTCCTCTACCAACCAGTCATTTCACTTCTGAAGAAGATCACGAAAAGATGATCGAAACGTCAAGTACCACAACCTTTCTACACGGAAGAGAACCCGAGAATCGAAGAGCAGCCATCAACAGCGGCCGTGAAAGCCTGAAGACTACTTTAACACACCTCTACGGGATGGATGTGAAAATATGGGTAAAGAGAAAACAGCGTATTTTACTAGAGAAGAAATCATATATAAACTTTAAAAAGGAACATACAACCTGAAGATTAAATTAAAACAATACATCATACCTTCCTATTTCATCCAGGATTTGCTACGAGCAGTAGTTATTTCGCTGGTAATTCCACCATAAACCCTAACTACACCTAAGAGCCTCATTAAATAACTTCGCCGCCAGTTTTAACGTGTTTACCTATATTCACATCTACATCTCGCTTTAATTGCTTAACGCTACAGGCAGCTAGCTCGTTAAAAGTAGGAAATTAGTAAACAAATAAAACTTACTTACAATTAGCAACGTCGATATTACTAGATGAACTCCGACTAAAAACTAAACTCTATATATAATTATGCTTATAAAAGTTTCTTCTTGAACTGAGATTCCTCGCAAACAAAAAAAAAAGAAAAGATAATCGAGTGTGTAATATTACCAACCGTAAAACTCCTATAACAACTTCGTTTAATACCTACTCTGGTGTATTCACCGCCTCCCACCCCCTCCCGTTCACCGTTCCTCGATAGATAGTCGTACTTCAATTCTACACGCTTTAGCGTAGATTACCATCACAGCAGCGTTTTATCGTTAAAACAGATCCTGAAGATTAGCAAACTTTTACTCGAAGGCAGATTTAATACATGATACAAACAAGATTAATTCGAGGAATTCGTGTAATTTTACGCATTAGTAACTTTAGAATATATAATAAATTCCCTAAGCAATTATATGTTTATTTTTCTTCTGTACAGATCTAAAGCTTCCATGTTTGCATCAAATTCAAAGCTCTAAACTTTAACCTCACTAATATCTAGTTTCTTTTTTACGTGTATAAACACACATCTGAATTAGTGTTTTTGACATAAACGTCAGTTGGAAATTAGAGACACTAACTTACCGACATAGTCATCATCAACTGTCAAAGAGAGGAATCTGTAATTGCACTCAATTGGTAGATTATTTCGCCGCGTTATCGACCAATCTGCAACCTACAATTCGGAATTGTCATTTTAACGGTAATCACCGTTAAACGCGGCGGAATTATAGCCCGCAAACCGGTACGCGTTAATAGTGTCGGAGGCCAAAAATCAACAATCCAATCGAACCTTTTGTAACAACCGCAAGCGTTACTACCACCCTTTAATTTTACTGCCGATGGGTTCGCGTACCGTTGGGGATGTCCTACCTTCAAAACAGCGGTAGTCCGAAAAGCCCCATGAATACTATTTAAATTCTTAATTACGCGGTTCGCTAATGACCTAGAACCTCGGTCCCTTTTAGGAAGGCGCTCTACTAGTCGGGGTTTGGTTGTGGTAATGAATACGTTTAACGCGGAGTAATTTTATGGCTAGATGCCATGTATACGTGCGGTAAAATGGGGTCGGTCTCCGGGGATGTTTTCTTTTTTATTACCACGGCGATCCTAATGAACGGAATTACTATTATAATTCACGTATAGCCTCCTTCCCTCCCCCAGTTTTGTGATTTTCATCGGCGGTGCGTCGGTCGTGCTACTACCGCCGCTTTTATTGCGAAGATAATTTGTAATGTCGTTGCGTTCGATAGGACAGGTAGGTACGCGTTGGACGCTTTAGGGTGACCCGACGAAAATAAATTTTAATTGCTGCTGTAATTAGGAGAAATTGGATGAAATTTTGAATCTTTTATAGGTACCTATAGACATAATAACATTTTATAAGCGTCTATCGAAAGTGTTTCTTCTCTTTCTCTAGGGTGCTTGGACTGCAGAGGAATCTATCATTGCAGCGGTAGTCAGACACGCAATATAGTTTAAGAAGCCGCTGGAACTAGCATCTATCACAAAACAAAAGAAAATACCGTGTTTTGATTAATTAGGATCCAAATCATCGTTAGGAGGAGGATGATTGAGGTCAAGGTTTGTGAGGCGAGTTTTCTTGCAGGTCTGGCCCAAATTGCTGAATTCTGACAAATCCAGACTCCCTATGAGGAAAGGGTAATAGACAAAGCACGTGATTCTTAACGAGAGAAGACCTTTCCACACCGAAGCAGGTAAACACTAGACTTGACATGGTTAAATATCGTTGATTGTTGAGCTATCGGATTGAAAGACTGCAGGGGAGTCTGAAATTTTCCGCCATGATATTGTTGGGGAGTGGGGTGGGGAGGGATCATGCATTTAAATTGATTAATTTTTAGGAAGTCCATTCCAGAAAGGGAAAGCGTGTTGGAGTCTGTATCTCATGAGGTTCTCGTCTGGTGATATTGTCAAGGGATGGGTTGGGATGTGGTGGAGTGGGAAGGGAAGGTGGCGAGGTAGTCTTGTAGAAAACCCAAATATCAAGCATTTAGATTGATTAATGTTTAGCCTCTATTTAGAAGTCCATTCCAGGATAGCAGCATCCAAAGCGTGTTGGAGTCTGTGTCTCATAAGGTTCTTCTGTCCTGAAGTGATATTGTCGAGAGATGGGGTGTTGGAGTCTTTGATAAATGGCAAATTAGAAATAAAATGAGGGTGGGAATGGGAAGTCTTGTGTCTGACTTAGTCTGACTCTGCTATTTAGATAAAAGAAAAAAGTTTATCAGGGTCAAAAAGATCTGACGGTTTTAAAGTAAAAACAACATAGACATTAAAAATGATAAAAATTGATTTATTGCTTATTACAGAAGCAATTCAGAACAACCGATTTCGGTCAAGTCGTTATCTGTTAATATTGAAAGGTTCTGATCCCTGAACTTCAGAGAAATCGTTTAGTGTCCAAGAGGTTGTGGTTCCAGCAGGATGGGGCAACTGCACATACAGCCAATGAGGTGATGGACTTCTTGAGCAGACCTTATCATTTGTGATTTTTTCTTGTGAGGATTCCTTAAAGCAAAAGTTTACACAAGCAGACCCCACATACTATTCGAACTGAGCGAGGCCATAAGCCAAGAAATCGCCAATCTGTCTCCTGCATTATTAGAGAAGGTGTTCGACAACTTCAGTGCAAGACTGGAAGAATGCTTGTTCGAAGGAGGACATCATTTAAAGGACGTTATCTTCAAACCTTAAATGGACGAAATCGGTTGTTCTGTTTCCGCTTTTCATTTTTATGTTGTTTTTACTTTAAAATCGTCAATCTTTTTGCCGCACCCTGTATTAGGATTTTGGCTGGATGTAATTATCTTGTAAATGAGAGCTTGAAAGTGATAGGAATGACTTCCTTGAGGCGAAATATTTGGAAGTACGAGATGAGACTCACCCTTGATTTCGTGGATGAAGATTTCTTTCTTCAATCTCTCCAATCTAGTTGCATCGGCAAGCTTTTGCTATGGCAGGAAATTAAATGAAATTGGCTTGAGGTTTTGAGTGTACCAACCAAGAGGTGTTGAGGTTGTCACGAACTGGATCAAGTGTTCGCCCACCGCCTTAGAAGTCTTTTTCACTGTGTTGGGATCTTTCCTGGTTTGTAGATTAAGTATTTATCGACTGAATTGCTCAAAAATCAGAAATTTTTTTCATTGATTAGTGGCTGATAATTTCAAACATCATTGAATTGAAATCTTATTAGCGTTTATTGGACTTTAATTGACACTGAAAATTCTGATCTTACGTTCTTTGCTTTTGTTTTTTAAAACTTCGTCAGCTATAATCGTCAACTTGGAATTTACAAATGCAAAATAAAAAAAGAGTAATATTACAAAAGACTCTCTAACTCTGCCTTCAGCGATTCCACCTCGTTAATTCACTTCAATCATCTTAGAATCATTCGGTATTAATCGAATTGAATCCGGCATTACCGCATTGTTGCACGTAAGCTTGGTAATGCGATGAGCACGCTCGTAAAGCGAAGTAATTTTATTAACCCCCATCGTGGTCGAACCATCTTACAGGGCAAGCACACAGTTCTCGTTACCGGTTAGTGCACGGTGTGTAATACGAATTGTCTGCGGTGTGTATACAGTCCTCACTACCGGTTTTGGATTGCGGTTGCGTACTTCGTAACAGTGTATACCTTGATTACATATGGAAATGCAGATCTTTATTACATTAGCCAATGGGTGTATGTACTATACATATACTCGTGCAAGTGCAAACGTATGTAGTTGGGTTAGTTGAAATTGAATTTTAATACCCAAAGCAATATGCATTTTTGATTAAATATCTTCTGCGCAGATACAGTAGAGGTAATAACGAAATGCGCTGTGTCGTTTTGCTGATATTGCAATCGGAGTTTTCTTGTTTCTTCTCTAATTCCTGCTTTAGGAAATTGTTTACATAAAAACATCCAAGTGTTTGTCTCTTATTTCAAGAACGAAACTCAAACTTTAAATTCCAATATTTTTGACTGACACATGGCAACCTAGTTGACAGACCCAAGTGATTTCGGGTAGTACGGTAGTACTAACCTTCAAACAGTACGTTTCAAAATTTCATGGCATGCTCACCGCTTGTTTAGAGGTTACAGCCTTTTTAAAGACCCCAGTTTTGTAACTTTCAAGTCAATGGATAGAAAGGAATTTTGTGTGTTGATTAAACATTGTTTTTTGATGGGGACAAATAGTGTTGGAGCCAAACGGTGGCTTGATAAGCATTATGGGGCTCTGCGTCAGGGAAATCAACTATTACTGACTGGTATGCTATCACCGATGATGCTGAACCTTCTGGTCGCCCAAAATCGGCAATTGTTCCAGAAAACACCAAAATGTCCACAAAATAGTTTTAAAAGACCGTTAAATGAAGTTGCGCGAGATAGCTGACACCTTGAAGATATTAGAAGGAAGTGTCTTTACAATTTTAGATGAAAATTTGGGCATGCTCAAGGTGCTTTTGAAGTGGGTGTCGCGTTTGCTTACACCGGACCAGAAACAACACGCGTTGACAATTCAGAGCGCTGTTTGGAGCTGTTCAAGCGGTATGTGACAATAGATGAAACATGGGTCCTATACGCCTAAATCAAAAAGATCGTCAACTGATTGGACAACAGCAGGTGAAAGTCGTCTCAAAAAAGAGACCAAAAACTCAAAAGTCGGCTGGCAAAATTGTGGGCTCAGGACAATGTCCAGATGAGAACAATTTTTTAATGGGATGAATTATGCTTTGAATTGCTTCCCCGCCCCTGTACTCTTCAGATTTGACCCCGAACAACTACTAGCTTTTTGCAGATATGAAAAAGATGCTCCAGAAACAGAAATTTGACTCAAATGAAGAAGTGATTTCCGAATCTGGGGCTTATTTTGAGAGCAAAGACAAATCGTTTTATATAAAGGGTATCGAAAAGTTAGAGGAGCTTTGAAGTATATTGAAGTATGTTGATTGATAAATTAGTTAGGAGAGTTATTGAGTGTTAATTGATATTAAATTGTTTGATGATCTCATGAAGGGAGAGGTTCCTTCATGTAATCCAGGTTTGAAGTCACATGATTTTCCATCACTATCACCTTTGAGTTTGAATACTCATTTGATATCGATTATCCACCATCTGTTGTTACCTATTTATGCGTTTAACCCTGACTCCTTTTTATGCCCTTGATATAGGGCATAAATACTGATCGACCTCCATATTTGTGCAAGGTGTTGTATTGCAGTTTTATTAGCGTCATTTGTTAGCTTAAAACTGAAAATTGGGCTTGATAATATTTGTGAAACGCGTCGGGATTAAACTTTTTCTGCATGTCTAGGTATCTTTGAAAAGGGAAGTACCAGACGAAATTAGTAGGTTTAGATGTCCTTTTATTTCACAAAGTTCCATGTTGAGGTTATGTTAAGCTTAAGGAAGGAGGAAAAAAGTCTCCTAATTGTTTTCAATAGATTTTTTTTTGCATTTCTGATATTTGCTGATCCACATTAATACTTCCTTCCTCGTAATCAAATGTCAGTGCATCTTGCTGCAGCTCCTATGGAGAATAGAAAAACGATATAAATGATAATCAAGCTGAAAAAAACGCAACGCACAGGCAGATGATTTAGTACTCAGAGGGTGGCTCGAGGATGAGGAAATAACAAAATCTTTAGAAGGTGATGAAGAAGACGTCGCTAATTGGAGGTTGAGACCTTCTTGGAGTTTATCGTCGCTGTTTTTGATTTATATAAAATGTCAATTTAATATCTACACCGAACAAAACAGTCTATCAGCGAATGAACCCAATGCCTTCATTGGCATTCTAATAATAATGAAGTCAGTCAAACGTGGTTCCAAAATCTGGACGATTGCTTGTGCTGTAACAAATTGGTAGTTCACTACGAGGATGTATTGATATCTAGTTAGCCTAGACCGGTTCCGTAGATAATTAATAATATTGCGATACCATAGCAACGAAAAATAACATATTTGCTGTATCAATGTACAGTTTCACGTCAAAAAGTCAAATCAAAGTTGCGTTATAAAATTCGAAAAAAGGGATGTCGACTGAAATTTTGAAAAATCGAAAAATTGGAGTATGGAGCCATCATCTGCGTCCTTCGTCCTTACGACCGTGAAAAATTGGATTGCAAGCTTCAAAAGAGGTCCATTTACTATTAAAGATGATCGATGACCGATCCGGGAGGCCAGTTCCGGGACCGTCCCTCAAAAATATTGATGCAGTTCATGACATGATTTTGTCAAATATCGAATGGGCTGAAGCGAATATCTGAGGTACTGAACGTATCCATCATATCCGTAATCAATGTGGATTTGCAAAATGGATTCCCAAATATCTGAATGTTGACCAAAAGCGTGTAAGGGTGAAAGTATCACGTTCGATGATGTGCTCAGCTTGAAAATGATGCGGAGTTCTTAAGTCGTATTGTTACTATGGACGAAACTTGGATACATTTTTACGACCCAGAAACAAAGTAGGAATCGATGGAATGGAGACACTCTGGTTATCTAAGGTCTATAAAGTTTCGTGTTCAAAAATCTCCTGGTGTAATCATGATCGATTTTCTAGATAAGGGTGGAAAAACAATAATATGGACAGGAGGAAAGATATGACTGATAAAAAGTTTAAATGGTGGTAAATTTCCTTCCAACGAAGAGGTGATAGAAGCTGTGGAGACCTGATGTCAAATGTTCTGGATGAGGGTGTTGTAAAGAAATTCTCCTCTATATCAAAAGATCTTAATATTTTTACACAAACATGTAGAGATCATAAACAGATACTAAATTGTTTCTCTTCTATATTCGACTATAAGAATCTTTGAGTGCATTCGACTACATTCGGCAAACGGACGCACTTGATCGTCATGTTACATAGTTGGAAGACAATTAAAATAATTAAGTATCCTGATGTAGTTGATTACAATACTTTGGAATTAAAGGATTTTCAATGGATGCAAATTGACGATGGTAAATTTTCAGAATAGCATTTTGACTCACGGATTTGTCGAGTTAAGATCAGTAGGTGAAAATATTGAACGAAATCGTTTGAAGAATGAAGAAGAGGAGGAGGATGAAGAAGAAGAAATTGGAAGAGAATTTGAAAGATTTAGCAATGGCTTTGTTAACAATTTTTTTATCCACATATTTTTATGAGACATTGTTCTCAGCATTAAATAATATTAAGACAAACACACGGAATCAGCTAACAGATGAAATCAGTGGCGCTTGCTTGGCCTTGAAATGTACCAAGTATAACTTCAGCACCACAAAAGTCACTAATTTTTTATATATATTTATTTTCGAATTGTATAAATTTATATCTATTCTTATGTTATTTCGTTAATTTCCAACAAAATTCGTTAGAATATTATGTTAAGCATTGTAAATTTAGGAAATATTTTGTCAAAATTACACGTACGACGCACACTCATGTTACTGTGGTTTTTAAAAATAATAATAAAATTTGAGAAGGAGGTCAAGAAAAAACAAGAAAAGGTGGACAATTGGTTTTTTTTTTTTTTGAAAGGTTGAAAAGAAGGAAAACTCAGACGAAAAAGATAAGTTCTTTTAAAAAGTAGAAAAACATTTAAAAAATAGAAAGTGAAATTTGAAGAAGAACATTGGAAATTAGTTTGAAGAGATTGAAAAGTGAAAAGAGGAAAAGAATAAAAGAAATTAGAGAGACAGGTGAAGGAAAAAGTTTGAAGATTCAAAAGATTTGAAAAGATTGAAAAGTGAAAAGACGAAAAGAAGAAAAATTTCAAACGAAAGAAGGACCAGAAGACCAGAAGTCGGGAAGTAGTTACTATTTTTATTTTTAATATTATACATACTAACCCAAGCAGCATTTTTAGTCGCTGCTACGTCCCAACGACTGTTGTTGGGAATTATAAAGTTGTGGTTACTAATGACGGGAACGTTATTGCCACGTTTCCATTACGTGCCAACGACCAAAATGGGGAACATTTTGAAGGTGATAGCTACGTAAAAATTACTACCCCGCTACTTATACCGCTACGTCGCACTTACGTTCCAACTAAGTGGCGGGGACGTAGCGGCGTGGTCATTGCTACTTTATAAGGTTTCGTTTCTTCGCTTGTCGTTTTCGCCTTGTCTTTCTCTTACATATTTAAAAAGAGCGTTTAAGTATCTCCCGTCATTATTCAGCCGCGGCACCCATAATGGAAATAATATTTGTAGGTTTCAGGAAATATATCGCTTGTAGGGGTACGCACAACTTTGCTGATTTACAATTTCGAATACAAAGAAATTCAAAACGCTTAAAAAATTCTGTCAAATGTGATGTTGATAGATTGAAAAATTAAACGCGCCATCTCGAAATATATGTTTTACAATTATTTTTTTTCGGTTAGACAATAAAAAAATGCATGAAATTGGTGAAAGGTGTTGAAATGTTTTTCTAACCTTTCTTCTAATTATAGGAATTCAGTTTCGCTTTAATTGTTCTTTTTCTTATGATATTTTGAGGATACTGTAATTGTTGTACAATAAGGAAATTGAAATTAATGTAATGGCGTCCTACATTTTGTCAGTAAATATGGCGCATTTTGCAGAAATTACTGGAAAGTAGGATTGGCAGAGTGGGAAGTAAAAATTACTGTGAAGTAGTTTTTGTGAGTAGCGAGATAATTAATTTCACCTTAAATATTACTACACAGTTCCATAACTTTGAAGGAATTTCAAAAGTAGAAACGACGTCGTAGTTACTTTCAACGCTACCATAAAGTAATAAAAACTTTGAAGTGAAATATTGGTAACAAAACAACGTTACAGAGACTATCGAATATCACTTTAAAGTTTGTGCCACCTTAAAGTTATTTTATAATAGTAACAGTCTCATTCCAGAAACTTCAAAAGCTACCTAGAAGTACTGAAACTATTAAGTTCCAAATTGTAGTAATAATAACTACATAAATGCCAAAAACGTTTAAATAAAAGTAGGAAAAACTAGAAAGTTGTTTTTTTAGTGATATTAACGTAACAACGACTTGTATGAAGTTCCGATCTCGGTTACCGGTACTTTGATGCTGCTTGGGAAGGTAAGAGAGGGTGGGTCTAAATTAATTGTAAAGTACTTAATATAAAAATTATTTGAATTATTTTGATTTGATTTTTCATATAACACTATATTTCAGTTAATTCAGTTAATAATCGCTGTCCTAAGCTAACGCAATTCTGGCCGCCATCTTCTCCAATAGAAACAGTTAGCATGACCTTACTATAAAGTCATTTCATGATCCAATTGTGACGTTTGGTTTCCTTTTAACGACAAATAAGATTCAAACCATTTTAATGCGAGCACTAAAGCATTTAATATTTTGATGTGTTACAGTAAAAAAAAACCGTTTCACTACGATTATCATTAAGTATAAGAGCATGACGAATGTATTAAGTTAAGAAAATCGAAGCACTTTGTTTACTGAAAGGTAGAGCTCGAAATATTCACGGACCCTCTTTTACGATTACGGTTATCGGTTCTGTAAAAGCCGAAAGCAAGAACTGAAGAGGGAAGCCGTACACCGAAGCGAAAAGGGCTACTATTTCCTGGACAGTTTTGCGGAAAATAAGGGAAAATATGTATTTTTTTTCTTTCCGGTCCGGTAAAAGAATCCTTATATGTCGGTGGGTTAAATTTAATAAAAGAAAATGGAAAAGACTCCGTTACGCTATTGTTTGGGGTTATATGATTTCCCTATGGTAACAATATAGGATCTAAAACGTGGAATCTTATTTTCTTCCTTTCCTATATTCTCATATGATATCTACTTTGAATATTATGAGCGTTACAATAGCTAATTTCCGTTTAACTTCTTACTAACTATAATAGGGTATCAACAGGTCTCTCTCCTTCTTCGACCTTATATCTAAGATTAAGATAAAAGTTTTTGGCATGGAACGGTTAGAGTTAATTTCCCGAACGTTGCACTTTAGCGAAACTTCAAACTTGCATGAGAATATCTCGCGTAATATTAACGAAATTATCTACTGCATCCATATTAGTTGTTTATATTAGAGGCGGAAACTAAATCAGGATTTCCTATGAACATAAATCTGAACTAATTGTACGATATTAGCGGTTTTGCGCAATATAGAATGAATCTTTGTAAGTATATAGGTTGTAGACTTACTCTCTCTCAGGATCGTATTCGGGATGCTCTTCTGGATTGCTCAATCTGAGGTTTCGCCTGATGTCGTTTGTGATGTTCATCTTTCTGGTGTGTGAGAGCGCACCGGGTAGTAATATTGCGATTTCTGAAACAAATATTTCTTTATTATAAAATGATCTCTAATTAAAATTCCGAGCTCCACTATTACTCGGTTGCCACTAGACCCGGACACAATTTCGAACACACAACAAATCGTCTGGTTAATTTGAACGTGTCACCCCCTTTCTTTACGTTTCCAAGGCAGGAAAGGCAAACCTCAAGGTAATACCGACGACGATCGTCGCCTACTCTAATGAAAAAATACTACTTTTCGTGGCCGGTACAGCTTTTCCGGGTTTCGGGGTGCCAGAATCCGGCGACGCGTCAAGGTAGCGGTCCGGTTTTAATTAAGCAAATTGTGGGCTTTCCAAAGCGCGGTACGGTAGAGGGAGGGAGGAAGTTAATGCGCTTGTCATTTGCGGTCAGAATAGCTGCCTAGACGGCGCTTTTGTCGGGATCGTAATTTGCTGTCGAAACGAGAGTTGACACGACGACCAACGAGGACGACGATGGAGAGAAGGATCCGTTGCCGTCATTCGATTGTATGTACAACAAGGGGTGTGGGATATTGGATAGGACTCGGAGACGAGGAAAATCCAGTGGTAGAGTGAGAGAAAGATGGGGATACGGACGAAATGGGAAAGAATTGGAGGACGATACGTCAAGGGTTCTAAATTAGGGGCGAAATCTCCTTATTAAAAGGCAAAGGAGGATGCTTTTTCTCCTGACTACTTCGTGAAATTCCTTGTGTATACCCTCGTGTTTGATGCTCTGTGTTTTTAAGGACGGGATTTTGAATGACATTATTGGGGGAAATAAGTCGAGGGAATTTATAATTAACTCGCTCGTACAAGTTGGAATTTATATATCTTGCAATATCCATTGATCTCTATTGTTCATCGTGGAAAGTTCTTTTCAATTGTTACATTAAGATAAAGAATGTGTAATAAATAAATTTATAATAATAAGCCAAGCTCAAGATGTGGTATGGTCTGATGAATCATTGTTACAAATTGCAATTGTATGGAGAGAAGAAGCCTACGATCCACAACACTACCTGCATCCTACAGTGAAGCATAGCGGAGATTCTGTTATGATTTTGCCGGCTATATCATGGTATTTAGCTGGTTCCATCATTCATATGACTAGCTGCATGAATGACTACCATGACCAGTGATTGAAGTTTACCGGTAATTTTCATTTGATAAGTGTTCTCCCTCGAAACCTAACGTTTCAGCAAGACTTGCACAAGTCTCCCTCTCACTATTCCAACTTTCTTCTTCGAGGGCGTCATCTGAGTCTGAGTCACTGTTCATTGCTTCATACTCTTTTTCGAATCTGAAACGAGTGTTACGTCTCTATCTCACTTCTCTTGTAGTAACAGTTCTTGGAGCATTCTTCCTTTCTCTAATGGCTTAGTTCCATGGCATTAGTTCCCCATCTGTGTAAAATCTTCAAATCATGTATTGCATGGAGATACATACCGACAAAATGGCGAGAAGTAAGAGTGGTATACCTATCCAAAATAGGTAGAGTTGCGGACTTCACCTCTAAGTCATACAGACCCATAAGTCTGTCATCCTTTCTACTTAAAACACTTGAAAGGCTAATTGACAGATATATAAGAGACGGCGCTTTAAAAGCTAAACCACTCAGCGACCGTCAATACGCGTACCAACCCGGCAAATCAACAGAACTGGCACTGGATGATTTGAATAGACTACTCTCTAAAACCATAGAGGATAAAGAGATAGCCCTGTCCGCCTTTCTGGACATAGAAGGAGCGTTTAATAACGCCACAACGCACTCTCTTGTAGAAGCAGTAGCAAGACGAGGTATCTCACCCACCACACTCTGTCGGTGGGTAAAGGCCAGTCTGGAAAACAGGGTGGTCATATCCACAATAGGTGAACCCACGCTAACAGCAAGGCCAGGGGTGGAGGGTTGCCCACAGGGAGGGGTACTGTCGCCTCTACTGTGGGCAAACCTAGTTGATGAGCTGCTAGAGGAACTGTCAGCCAAGGGCTTTTATTGTATCGGATATGCAGACGACCTCGCAATCGTAGTGAAGGGAAAATTTGCAGGAGAGATTTCTGAACGAATGCAAACAGCCCTAAATATTATGAACCATTGGTGCATTCGAGAAAGGCTGTCTATTAATGCCATGAAGACACAGATTGTTGCATTCACAAAAAAGAGAGACCTTAGGGAGCTTAAACCGGTAAGATTAAGGGATATAGAAATCCCAGTGGCCAAGGAAGCAAAATACTTGGGGTTACCTTTGATCAAAAACTCACCTGGAATACACACAGTAGCAAGAGGCCACATAGCCATCCCACTTAATTAACTATCTATCTATCTCTAATGGCTTCCTTTCTTGCCAATATTCCCTTTTCATCGATTGCAGGTTATGTTTTAAGAATACTAATTTTGCAGCTTTTTTGTTGGTTAAGCGATTAAACTTAGGTGCTAAACTATAGGTACTAAAAGGCGGCTGATGATGCAGGTACCTCTGTAAATAATAGAAGCTTAATTTAACTATTAAAAATAAAAAGTGCATTATATATATTGCCTGAAATCGCAACAGCTATAGCTGATTCATTTCAGAACATAGACCTTTCCACCACTGTATAAGAATATCACTTTCTGACTTTGCCATATTCCATAAAAAATCAGATTTCCAATAACCTTCTTTAGAACTCCATCCCTTTCAAAATGTGTTTAGGTGTTCAATCTTTTCCCAGATTGGTACAGTCTAATATATTGGATGCAAAATCTAATGGTGAAAGGGCCACTTCTTTTCTCTGTTTGAATGACTGCATCAGCTGTTTTTCTTCTTCTTTTGTTAAAGAGGAATCAGGTAAGCAGTTCAAAAGTGCGAAAAGGGCGATCTGACTCCAAAATTGTAATAATCCGGGTAATAACTTTAAATATTTCTACAAATGTTTCTACTCGTAGGTACCCAGTATACTTTGTCGGTCAAAATTCTAGTTTTGATGTCTTTGCTTAAAATATCTGCTACATTTTGGGAAATGGCTAGTTCCTGTAGATCTTGCTTATTTTGTAAAATAGATAGAGATAATAGAGTTTTTCCTTGAATGTTGCCGCTAACACCTGGCTGTATTTCATATCTTTAACCATGGCTTTCGATTTAATATTGGCTGCGTTGTCTGTAACCATTGCCAAAAATTTATGTGGTAGCTTTGGTATCTAAACATTTATAAACTACAGGAGTTGGGGTATTAATTACGAAATTTATTATTCCTTCATGCCTAATGTTTGACCAACCATCACATTTTAGAGTTAGGGAAACGGCTTCGTGCATTTTAACATATATGTTGGCTTTAACTCTTAAAAAATTCGGAATCCAACAGTCTATTTGACAGAACTACCTTGCAGTTCCAATGATGGTCTAATGCGTTTAAAAGCCTCTACAAATCCTTCTTCTTCAAATATACCTAGGCTTATGGTACCAGAAGAAAATACAGCTCTTGCAAGGAGCTCCCAGATATGTGTTTTCGAACGGGCGTTGTAATTAGCTACAATAATTTTATTAATACTGCAATAGTAGTATAATACTCGTAATATTATCCCACCAAGAATTCCACCAAAACGTCCAAACTTTTATTTTGCAAAACTACAAACAACTAATCTAACCTCAACGAAGCTAAGGAAGCGTAGAAACTTTTATTTTGAATTTTTCGCTTTTCTGCATCTGTATCAAATTCATATGGGAGTGATAGTGTACTGCCTGTACTTGTTCTTTCGGTTTTGGCTAATAAACCAGACGATGAAGTCGACTCAGAAGCAGACAAAAAAATCATTTTCAGTTTTTGAGGTTAACACAATCGATTTTTCTATTTGGAACGTTTTCTTTTCCTTTACCCAACTTCCACTTATTTATATGATTTTGAATTCTTATTCCATTTAGATTGTAACACTTCCCACAAAATTTGCAAGCATATTTAGTAGTATTATTTACTTTTTTCCCACAAGATTCAAAACAAACTACCAAACTACTGTATTCTATAAAATTTAATCAAATAAAACGTAACCATATTGCCAATACAACCTGTTTGGTCGTTTATATTTGACAGTTGATGGACAGACTGTTGGTTTAGTACTACCCCTGAATGGCCCAACACGCATAAATCGAAATCGGGGAATTACTTACTAATCCAACTATCACTGCCATCTGCTACAAAACAATGCAACTCTCTGAAAGATTCAAGGCTATAGATGGCGCATAATGCATAAAAAGGATGGTCGCTGTCGCTTAAATGTGATTGTATTAGATTTTTTCAAAATTACCGGTAAAAAAAAATTACCAAAATTACTGTTACCGCACTTTAATCATTATCGCTGGCATATCGAAATTTCTTACAGCTTCATTTATCCTCATAGATCCATTATTACCTGCTTCTATTTCCTTAAAATTACATTAACGTATTCAAACGGGTCGATGGCCGCAATGGTTAGGCGGCTGACTATCGTTGTGAGGGGACGATAGGCGCCTGGGTTCAATTCTCTGGAGGGACGGTGACATTTTTTCAGAGAGTTTAATCCCGGATCGACTTGCCATTCGCTGTTGGGAGCGCGGCATCATAAAAGGCGATATAATGCTGTCACAAATCCAATTGAACACAACATACACGCATAAAAACTACACCGCGAGAGTTGCAGTGATAGCCAGACAAGCGATACAGTTTACGGAGTCACTGCAACTAAGCACCCACCACATTAGAAAAATAATAATAAAAAAAAAAATTAACACATCTCTTCATATTCAAAGCTACCTGTATCGGTTATTCCCATTTCTACTATCTAAAATTACCATCCGGGATATCAACAAACAATAAATACGCCAACAGAAACCGGTCCCATATCCACCCCTACCGACATCATCCGCACACATACATACATATATTCAACCTCATTTTTTTTTGGGTGACAGAATCGATTCCGATTCCTCTTTCTTTTGTTGATATCGCCGGCTCTATTTTAAAAATTAATAGCGTCATAACGAGTTCGTTACGGCAATGCCATCGCTGCTCGCTGGGGATCGAGCATCCCGATGGCCGAAAATTCGTTTAATTCGTCTTTTTGTTTGCCCTCTACCTATCCATATACGTACACGATGGGAGGTATTATTTGACGAATTGACTCTGTTGACAAACATTGAATTTGTAACTGGGGCAGTCGACGAACGGAAATTGCGGAAAATTCGTGGAAAGGGCTTTGTTATTCGTTCTTGCGTTCGATATTAGGGTCACCGTGAGATAGGAGAAGTGAATGAATCGAAAATTTTTGAATCATAATATGGTGGTGGTTTAAAAACAAATAACTGCTTTGAATATGCTTTTTCTAATGCAGATTAGATCTTTATTTTATGCCTGGTATATGACAAGAAGGAGAAGAAAAAAAAAACTCACAGTCGTCATCTATTTTATTGAGCGCGACATTGATCCATGACGCATGAGATAAAATATTTAAAAAGTTCCGTTTAAATTGAGCCAGTCTAAAGTTGATATGTTACTGAATTGATTTTATTCTCTCCAATATCTAGATACCTACGTGATTGGTTCGGCTTCCTCGAATGATTGTATTTTCGTCAATTTAGTCAAAAATCAGTTTCGTCTAGTTCTTGACCGTAGACATCAATGGGACCTGGCTGCTCTTCACTGACATAAATTCATGTCGACATTACTGAAGTCTAAAATTGGGGTAAAAACTTACACCAATACTATATTTTAGAGACTGAAATTTAACTGTTCAATTCCAGAAATTTTCTCTACATAAAAAGAATGGTAACATTGTCGTTTATATAACTACAGCTAAACAATGCACAAAGAAGCGATTTAAAATTAACGCCTAATTTGTCGTAACACAATGTGTCGTTAGTATTGTGGGTGATAACAATGAAGAATTAATTTTTTATACGATTTTTTAATTAGTTTGCAATTTTTTTACATTACAATAGTTGATTTCTCTTAAGCATATGTAAAAGCGGGTATAAAGTTCGCGTGTAATTGTACTCCCTTCCCAAAGTCGCGCGTGAAGAAGGCAGCAATGCCAGGCGAGGTAGTCTTGCAATCTTAAAACAATTATTCTATCTATTGTTTCCTATTGCATCTTTGACTCCCATCATAACCGCACATTTGCGAGTTGGTCTCCCCCCTGTTCGATTTTATTTGTCCCATGTCAACGCATGGATAGTTATGCAACCGACATTACTCCTATTGCAAACATGCGTTTTTGCATGTTGAATACTTGACTAACAGAGGGCGTAGATCTTATCAAACAGTAAATAAAAAAAACGTCTAATACGAAATTCTTGTATTAAATGTTTTAATAATTGTGTTGATAGAGCGGCTATTGGTCTGTCGGGATATTTTTGCAGCAAAATGATCTCGTATATTTCTAATACTGTTTCCGACTTGATACCAATTTATAATGCCAACTTTTTCATCTTTTTTAGAATACATTTTATGTATTATTGAGTTGGTCCCCCTCCCCCTCCTACTCTCGCAACTGTATTTGTCAGGCAAGAGAGCTGTGCTCCATTTCTTTTTTCAATTTCCGTATATTTATTCTATTTAATTTTTTTGTTTCTTTTTGCATCTCCAACTCCCATCACAACCGCAAATTTGCGGGTTGGTCCCCCTCCCTGGCTATATTTGTCAGGCCTAGGGCTGTGTCCCATTTTATCCTTCCATTTCTGTATATTTGTTTAATTTTTGCATCTCTGACTCCCATCATAACCACACATTGGCGAGTTGGTCCCCCTCCTTGTCCCCGTGACTATATTTGTTAGACCAGAGGGCTGTGCCCCATTTATCCTTCCATTTCTGTATATTTGTTTAATTTTTGCATCTCTGACTCCCATCATAACCACACATTTGCGAGTTGGTCCCCCCTCTTTGTCCCCGTGACTATATTTGTTAGACCAGGGGCTGTGCCCCATTTTTCCTTCCATTTCTGTATATTTACTGTTTAATTTTTTTTTCTTTTTGCATCTCCGACTCCCATTATAACCGCACATTTACGAGTTGGTTCGTACCCTCCCCCTTCCCTCCCGACATTGCTACAATTGTCACTCCGGAGGGCTGTGCCCCATTTTTTCCTTTCATTTCTGTATATTTATTCTTTAATTTTTAAAATTTTTTTTTGCATCTCCGACTCCCATTATAACCACACATTTTCGAGTTGGTCCCCCTCCTTGTCCCCGTGGCTATATTTGTTAGACCAGAGGGCTGTGCCCCATTTGTTCCTTCCATTTCCGTATATTTATTGTCTATTTTTTAATTTCTTTTTGCATCTCAGACTCCCATCATAACCGCACATTTGCGAGTTGCCCCCGCCTCCGTCGCTATACTTGTCAGGTCGGAGGGCTGTGCCTCCTACTCTCGCTACTGTATTTGTCAGGGAGGAGAGCTGTACTCCATTTTTTCCTTCAATTTCCGTATATTTATTCTATTTAATTTTTTTTTTCTTTTTGCATCTCCAACTCCCATTATAACCACACATTTACGAGTTGCTATATTTGTTTATTTTATCCCCCTGTATATTTATTCTTTAATTTGTTCCCCTCCCCGACATTGCTACATTTGTTCCGGATTGCCCCATTTTTTTCCTTTTCATTTCTGTATATTTATTGTCTATTTTTGTTGTTTTTTTGCATCTCCGACTCCCATTATAACCATACATTTGCGAGTTGGTCCCCCTCCTTGTCCCCGTGACTATATTTGTTAGACCAGTGGCTGTGCTCCCGTTTGTTCCTTCCATTTCTGTATATTTATTGTTTTTAATTTTGTTCTTTTTGCATCTCCGACTCCCATTATAACCGCACATTTACGAGTTGGTTCGTCCCCCTCCCTTCCTCCCGACATTGCTATATTTGTCACTCCGGAGGGCTGTGCCCCATTTTTCCTTTCATTTCTGTATATTTATTCTTTAATTTTTAAAATTTGTTTTTGCATCTCCGACTCTCATCATAATCGCACATTTTCGAGTTGGTCCCCCTCCTTGTCCCCGTGACTATATTTGTTAGACTAGACGGCTGTGCCCCATTTTTTTCCTTACATTTCCGTATATTAATTGTTTAATTTGTTTGTTTGTTTTTGCATCTCAGATTTCCATCATAACCGCACATTTGCGAGTTGGCTCCCCCTCCCTGACTATATCTGTCAGGTCGGAGGACTGTGCCCCATTTTTTCCTTTCATTTCTGTATATTTATTCTTTAATTTTTTTTTTTTTTTGCATCTCCAACTCCTTTATAACCGCACATTAGCGAGTTGCCCCCGTCCCTTCCACCGAGCCATTGTTATTTGT
>CM043023.1:53044225-53253083 GCA_023690525.1 Holotrichia oblita | reverse complement strand
ATTTCTCTGGCTATAACAGTTTCCGAGAAAAAGCAGTCCGTAATATAATAGCCTCTCACACATATTTGTTTGATTATTTCAAGAACTATTCAAGGTCAACGGTCAAAAACTGCATACATCGCACTCTTTTGACAGACCAACACCCTCGCAAGTATTACTTCCAAAATTTCTTCCAGGGACTATTCGAATTTGCTATTTTATCACTATTACCAGTGACTAAATATATAAAGACTTGCAACGCAATTCAATCAAATATATTTTTTGGGAATCGTATAAATTTGAGGAACTATTCGATTCGCCCATTGAGTCTAAAATCTGCAAGCGTGCGCAAGTATCTGCTTCTCACATGCTCTCAGTTTAATACTTTTTTCGACGAAAAATGTTTTGCACGAAGAAATGAAAACTATAACCAGGAATAGTTTACTTTTAAACGTACTAAAATATAACTTGCTATTTCAAAATAATCAGATTTTCTTCTAAACGCCTGGTACTGTTTTGTTTATAGTACTGCTTTTGATGGAACAGAATTTCCTAAATAATAATTTTAAAAAGGTTTGTTTTAGAGGCAAAGGTAAGACGAAATTCTTATAGATTTATCTGGGCAATAGAAATTAATTTAAAAAATAGATAATTTTATTACAGTAAGGGTGGGTTTATCAATGTGAGGATAAATAAATTAACCTGCAGATAAAATTTTATTCGTAAGATAATTACAATGAAACGTTTATTGAGTGTCAAATAGAAGTTATCTGTAAGATAAAGCATTGTAGTTCCTAAAAAAAAAATTTCGCATTTCAATTGTTTCAAAAAGACATTGATTTCTAGAACACTCTGTATAACGTATTTAAGTCTACATCATTTAAGTACATCATTGTCATCATAGGAGTTATGTTAAGTTTCATGATGTTATATTTTTCCGTTAGCGAAATAATGCAATTTTTCTGAAGAGAGCAAAATGTCAAAATTTTCAAACAAATCTTGCAACCTAATGAAAATAATTGAGTCTGATTCTGATTCAGACAATTCAAAAATGTGATCATATATAAGGTGTTCCATTTAAGAATGTAAAGATACTGATGGTTACGGGCAAACTAAACACCCTCTATGTCGTAAAATAATTTTACCTTATAAATTTCGTAAAACTAAACAACTTTTGAATTTAAATATTTGCTGTATTTTGCAGAAAAATGGAAATATGGAAGAATATCGGACAATTGTTACACCCTGTATATAAATATCACCATAAAACACAAATAAAATAAGCTGTCGACAGAACTATAATTTATTATTTTGGCGACGAAATACTGTTGTATTTTTTAAGAAATGCCTAAGTGAACTCTTCACCTGCACCCGTAAGGTTGCAAATCTTGTTCTATTATACAGTGTGGTCATAAAGTTTCGAACCAAGCTTATAACCGCATTATCTTACATTTTTAGGAAAAACGCTCGGACAGGTAAATTTTCTTTTTTAAAACGCCATCTTTTGACATACATTTTTTCTATGACGTCATCAGTTTTTAGAATGATGACGTCATCAACCCCTTTTTTAAATGGCAACCATATAATTTTTTATCGTTTTTGGTAGATCTTTATATCCTCCAAATAGTGATATAAAACAATTGATATGTTGCATCACAATTTTTTTAAATAATATAAATTTAGAAAAAAATAAGAAAATTTTATTTTTGTACAAAATTAAAATTAAATTAAAAAAAATACATCTGTACTTAAAGTTATTGCAACAGTTAACGTAAATTTTCAAAATGGACCCCACCAATCAACTGCCACTGTCCCAGCCGAGTGTAAACACTTCGTATACTCGCCTCAATTATGTCTGGGGATATTTGTGTAATTTCTACGCGAATTCGTTGTTTTAAATCTTCTAAATTGTTCGGTTTGTTAAAATACACTTTCGATTTCAAATAACCCCACAAAAAAAAGTCTAAGTCAGGTCAGGAGAACGAGGTGGCCATTCTATGGCGCCTCTCCGTCCAATCCATTTATTAGGAAATATTTCGTCAAGATAGTGGCGAACCTCTACACCATAATGGGGAGGTGCCCCATCTTGTAGAAACCAAATATTTGGATGGGGTACATCACCATCCTCGTGATTTGGGAAAATAACAGCGAGCGCTGGAACCAGTTTAAATCTTAAAAATTCTAAATATTGCACAGCAGTCAAATTTCCGTCAAAAAAATATGGTCCTAAAATGCGTCGTCCAATCATTCCAACCCATACGTTAACTTTTCCTCTGGGCTGAGTATGACACGCTTCAGTCCAATGCGGATTGGTCTGCGACCAATATCTGCAATTATGGCGGTGAACAGATCCATTTAGGCAGAACGTAGCTTCATCAGAGAAGACGATGTTTTCCAAGAAATTTGCATTTTGGTCACAACGTAACATTACGTCTTCACAGAACTGCAGCCGACGATCTTCGTCATCCTCATGTAATTCCTGTACAAGTTGAACTTTGTAAGGATGATAGTGTTCTTTTTTAAATAAGTTGACGACAAATGAGTGAGCCACCTGATTGGTTACCGCAAGTTGTCTGGTGGAAACATGATGCCTTTCTTCTGCTTCTAGAATCACATTTAAGTTCACATCTTCTCCTATTTGAGGTCTACCTTGCCGTGATCGATCTTTTACGGGTTCAGTTTCGGTAAACTTTTCAACTAGTTTTTTCACCGTAGACCTGGCAATTTGAGGTCTATCAGTATGTTCATGGTTAAACAATTCGCATGCTTCTACATGCGTTCTTTGTCTGTCCCGATACCCAACCATAATTAATATTTCGATTGTTTCTCGCTCAGATAAATGTGCCATTTTTTATATTAGCGAAAATGAACAATTTTTACGCAATGTATAACAAATTTAACGTCAAAAATAGAAGTAAATAATTCAACAATGCCAGAGAAACAATTTCAAAATATTAGTGTTCTACATAATTTGTATAAAAAGAAGAAAGAATGTCATAAAGAAATATCTTGCAAAAAAGTGTGTGTTTTTGTTTTTGTACATTTTTTGCATAGTAACATGACTACATGTGCTTTTTACGATCCGCTTTGTTTGTTGGTTGTTTTTTCTGTTGTTTTGATCTGGAGCGAATAACGCAGATTACTATTGATCGCAAAGCATTTACACTCGGCTGGGACAGTGTCAGTTGGTTGGTTAATTGTTACAATAAATTTAAGTTCAGATGTATTTTTTTAACCCTGCGTTAGTGCGGTGGGGTGTGGTAAACCCTGCGCATGTTTGTTTTACTATAATATCTAGTCTACACTAAATCAAACGATGATCTTGCGCATACCTTCCTGTCATTAGCCGGTTTATATGAAAAACTATCGCAGTCGGTTCTATCGTGACAGCAGAGTGAGATTGTAGTACATATTATATACCTGGGGTGTGGTAAACCCCACCGCAGCGTTCTCGTAATTTTTCTTGTGAGTAATTTGTTTTGTTATCTTAGATATTTAAATATATAATATATATATTCATCTACTTTAATAGGAATTTTGGTGACCAACTTGAATTTTATTACATTTTTTATAAAAATGGCGTACAGCTCATATGAAAATGAACAGGAAATGCTTCAAAAATATATGGATGAAGTTATGATGGAGTTGGAGTGTGAAAGAACAAATGAATTAAACGAGAGATGTTTAGAAGATAGTGAGGAAGATAATGACAGTGAAATAGACTATTTAGAAGAGAGTGACCACTATACAGAAAGTGAACAAAGCGACGACGAAGAACAAGAACAAGAATCGGTTCAGGAAGAAAGTCAGTCACGTCAGTCTATGAAAAAATACTTTATAGGTAAAGATAACAACACTAAATGGCTTACGACCATTCCAACAAAAAGTATTCGGACAAGAAGTCATAATTTAGTGAAACATTTGCCTGGTCCAAAGAATAACGCGAAAAGTGCAAAGTCAATAATGGAATGTTGGTCTTGCATTTTTACTCAGACATTCTTGAATCCATTGTTATATTCACGAATATATATATACAAAAGCAGAAAACCAAGTATAAAGAACCCTGCAGAACGAAAGATACTAATATCTGTGAGATAAAATGTATTATAGGCCTTTTATATCTTGCAGGTATATTCAAATCCAATCGCCAGAATCTTGAGGACCTCTGGCAAACTGACGGTACCGGCGTTGAAATTTTTAGGGCTGCTATGAGTCTTCAACGATTTCGTTTTATACTTACCTGTCTCAGATTTGACGATATAGATACAAGAGAGGAAAGAAAAAAAATAGATAAACTTGCACCAATTCGATCCTTTTTTGAAAAGTTTGTGGAAAACTGCAGAAATTATTACATTATATAATAGTACCAAAAGTGGAGTGGATACTGTTGACCAGCTTTGCGTTTCATACGATTGTTCTAGAAACAGCAGACGATGGCCATTGACATTATTCTTTAGATTGTTGAATATTGCAGGTATAAATGCTCGTATTATATATTATATGAATAGCACGGAAAATATCGTGCGACGGATTTTTTTGAAAAAACTAGCTTTGGATTTAATTTCTGGTACCTTAAAACAAAGGTCATCAAATCCTAGAATACGGATAGCACTAAGACAAACTGTTTCAAATTTGGCGAATGCTGAACAAGCTTCAAATCCGCCCAAACGTTATAAGACAAGTACTCAACAACGTTGCGCAGAATGTCCGAGATCTAAAGATCGAAAAACCAGATACAAATGTAATATATGCGAAAAGTTTATTTGCTTAGACCATATCACACCTATATGCAGTGTTTGTATTGTACGAAATGAAAATGAATAATTTGAAAGTATTTATTTGTAATTATGAAAAATATGTTATCAGCTTCTTACATATTTTTCTATATATTGTTTTACATTTCTTACGTTAAATTATTTTACTGAACTTTTGTTTAAACTTTAGACAATTCATATCAATAAACATGTTAAAACACGTTTTAGGAGTTTTAGTCTTGTATAATTATTCATACGATTAGTAATGGCCATGGGGTGTCACAAACCCCACCGCACAAATCGTGTGATAACTACTGACCGCACTAACGCAGGGTTAATATAATTTTAATTTTGTACAAAAATAAAATTTTCTTATTTTTTTTCTAAATTTATATAATTAAAAAAAATTGTGATGCAACATACCAATTGTTTTATATCACTATTTGGAGGATATAAAGATCTACCAAAAACGATAAAAAAATAATATGGTTGCCATTTAAAAAAAGGGTTGATGACGTCATCACTCTAAAAACCAATGACGTCATAGAGAAAAATTGTATGCCAAAAGATGGCGTTTTAAAAAAGAAAATTTACCTGTCCGAGCGTTTTTCCTAAAAATGTAAAATAATGCGGTTATAAGCTTGGTTCCAAACTTTATGACCACACTGTATTATGAATCAACGCTATTACCCAAAAATTCATCAAAATCCGTTAATCTGTGTAACCGTTAAAATCAGGCACACAAAGTAACAGAATTTTGTACATCTCCCTTTTATTTTGTAGCATCATTACAATGCAGGATTAACGATTCGAAGTATTGTAAGGACGCGATCCTAAATAGAGAAGGATAAGCTTCATTTGGATTGGGGGAAGGGATAGAGGGAGGGGTGACGGTTTTTTTTTTCCATCTTCGCAGTCGCGACGTTGGTACCTATGTACGATCGACCTTTTTAACTTCAGTCAGCGATTTTTTCCCCGTGTTCAGCGTAGGTATCAAGCGAGTCCCCTATATTATACGCTCAAATTCCTGAATTATGCGCTGAGCTTCAGTAGTTAATGCAGATTACCAGGCGATTTGGCATGAATTATTGACGCGTCGTTCAACGCAGGTTTTTTTTTTGTCTTTCCGTCTAGCGATATGAGGTCGATAGCTAAAGCTAAATTCTACTTTATACGATTGCGAAGCTCCACGTATTCCTCCTGCGTTGAAATGCGGATTAAAAATATGTCATAGGAACTGAAACAGCGGCGAATCTATCATTATGTCATCGTTATAATCTTCCTGCTTTGTTAATCTCGTAATTTAAAGGGGGGATAGGAGCCAAATTAGAACTTGATGAAACAAAGCATCAATTGAGTAATTTCATTTATTTTAATGTACATGCATACATTCTCGCTCGAATTAATTAAGCCAACATTTACATTCACTCCTGCAATCCGCGCATCTATCATTCCTACCACTTTATTACCTCTTTTTTAGTATGAATTTATTCGCAATAACAGCCGGGTCGAAGATATACTCGCCCACTTTAAATCCACAAACCGAAAGGAAGAAGGGAGGGAGAAAAAAAAAACAAGACGTAAAAAAATTCCCGTAAAAAAAAAAATAAATATACATAGGCAACAGCATGCAGAATAACCAAATAAAAACGTTCGCCGACCTTTTTTACGTTTTCCTCCTTTCCGCGGACTCGATGATGACGCGCCCAACCTTTGGCTTTTACCGCTACTTTCCTATTCGGAACGGACCCTTCGAATAAAGAATTGGCACAGATGTTTCGACGGTCGGAGGGGGGGAAAACCCCCCCGCAGATCAACCGCAGAACTTCCCTTCTTATCAGCTTATTTCCAGACTTACCCTCTACCGCGGAGGCGACGATGGCGGTTCGTATCCTCATTTAAGGGGGTTTAGGAAGGATGGAATTTTTAAGAACAATGTCACTTTTTTTTTTTTTCTTTTTGCTTTGTGTAATCCAAGATACGATGCATTTAAAATGAAGGGAGTTGATTAAGTTGAAGTACAATTTTATTATTATTGTCGTAAATTATACAATGCCTAGATGATAGAATTCAGATAATATACACTGTTGGGACCGAGTGACGAGCACACCTTGTGTAATTTGAACGTAATTTAAAGGGGTATATTCCCGAGATAATCAGAAAAGTACCCATTTTAAAATGGGACACAGTATAATTTAAAATTCCACTCAGAAAAAAAGGGAAAGAGAAAATAAAATTAGCCTACATTACAATAGTTGTTACAATTTAGATCAAGTAGGCACCAATCAAAAAAAGAAATAATAACAATCCGTCAAATTAATCTGTCAGTGTTTTAAAATTCACATCGTTATTTTGCTGTTTTCTTCTAATAAAAATGGTTTTCACACATGAGGAAAAATGTGATATTATGGAAGCTTACATATTTCAGAGAAAAAACACTATTAGAGCTCGCGAACATTATAGTGCAATGTTTCCCGAGCACGCGATTTCTCAAAGAAGAATTATACAGACAATTTCGGCGAAACGAAAAGGTTTTCAAGAAGAATAGAACAAAGAAGCAATTTGTGGTTAGTGAGGAGGTAGAGGTAAATGTACTGGGATATTTTGAGGCGCAGCCTAACAATTCAATTAGTGAATTGGCAAAAGAAATAGACCTTTCATTGGGAACGATTCATAAAATTTTGAAAAAATATAATTTTTAGCCATACAAATATCGGCCAGTACAAACTTTGCATCTTAATGATGGAGGTAATGAAGAGGTAATTCTCTATTTAACTATCTGTGTAATACTGAACTTGACTGTCTGAATCGCGGTGATAAACCAACGTTTAGAACATCGAGGGGAGAATCACTAATTTATATAACACTTTGCACATTAGGGGTGCGGGAAATAATCGGAAATTGGCATGTATCAGATGATCCATCTCTGTCTAATCATGCCTATATATTATACGAAATCACCAATTATGCAGCGGAGCTAAAACCGTACAGGAACCCAAGAAGGACCAACTGGGAGTCCTACAGGAAGGACCTGTCAGCAGCAGCCCGGAATAATCCTGGTAGAATCAGGAATGTGGAGGAGTTAGAGTTAGCCCTTGTATGATTGCAAGGGACCATTCTCTCTTGTTATGAAAACAATTGCCCATTAAGAGAGCGTCGCTCGCCAAGACGAGCTGCTTGGTGGAGTAAATAGTTGGATGCTCTCAGGAGAGAAACACGCCAGTTATTTAACAAAGCGAAAAAAACAGGTAATTGGGAAGCCTACAAGGCCAAGCTGAATACTTATAATAAAACAATCAGAGAAGTAAAGAAGAAGGCCTGGAGAGGGTTCTGTGAGGACATTGAAGGTGTCCCTGACATGGTCAGACTTAACAGGATTCTCAAAAGGGATTCTTCTAATACGATGAGGTCCATCCAGATGCCGGACGGGAGGTTCACATCGACCGCAGAAGAGACTCTTGAGCTTCTTCTCGGCGTGCACTTTCCCGGCTCGGTAAGGATGGACCTCGGTAAAACTGATCAAGTAGTCGCCATAAGGAGGCCGACCAAAGAGGATTGGAGACTATCACACGATATCTTCAAGCCTCATCTCGTACGATGGGCAGTAGAATCGTTTGAACCATACAAATCTCCGGGACCAGAGGGAGTGTTTCCAAGACTGCTGCAAGAGGCAATTGGAGACATTATGGGGCCCCTATTGGAGATATTTAGGGCTAGCCATGCCTTGGGATACATCCCGAAGGCTTGGAGAGACACTAGGGTTGTGTTTATTCCGAAACCTGGGAAGGACACATATACCCATCCAAAATCATTTAGACCAATCAGTCTTACATCCTTTATGTTGAAGACTATGGAAAAAATTATACATCTTAATATTAAAGAGGGAGCGCTTGCCAAATCCCCTCTACATTCCCTGTAGTGGGCATATCAGATGGGCAAATCGGGAGACGCCGCCCTGCATAGTTTGGTAGGAGGACTCGAAAGGAGCCTACACCAAAAGGAGGTTGCCCTCACAGCTTTCTTAGACATAGAGGGTGCATTTGATAATACATCAACACCCTCAATCAACCGATCCTTAGCCTGGACCGGAGCATTAACCACACGACCAGCAGATGGGTGGATTGCATGCTGAAAAGCAGAGTAGTCTATGCCCAAATGCTAGATAAATGCATCGCCATGAGGACCACTCGAGGGTGCCCTCAAGGAGGAGTACTGTCACCTCTGTTGTGGAGTCTGGTTGTGGATGACCTTATCAGCTCACTAAATGACAGAGGGATATGGACGCAGGGTTTCGCTGATGACATCGTCATAGTAGCCAAAGGGAAATTCCCGGGCGCAGTAGCGGGCATCATGCGATATGCACTGCGAATTTTGGAGGAATGGTGTCTTACACAGGGACTCTCAGTTAATCCACAGAAAACAAAGCTGGTTGCTTTCACCAATATGAGAAAACTGGATGACCTGGGCGGCATTAAGTTGTTTGGGCAAGAGTTACAATTAACCAAGGAAGTAAAGTATCTGGGCGTTACGCTTGATGCTAAACTGAACTGGAGGAATCACGTAGTCAACATAACGAACAAGGCGACGCAACTATTCTGGCGCTGCAGAAGAGTTGTTGGTCAAACCTGGGGATTGAAACCGAAGGTGATTCATTGGCACTGTACACTGTAGTGGTGAGGCCGACGATAACCTACGGAGCCGTAGTCTGGTGGAGAAGGACAGAAGTGTCCTCGGCAGTGGGACAGCTGACTGCTGTCCAGCGACAGGCGAATATTGATGGGAGGATCCTTCTCAAAGCGACGCGCTGCACTCAGAAAAGAGCCCGCAAGTGTCTGGACCAAGAAGGTGGTACCTTCGAACAATTATTTTAGTTATGTATGTTGATTGATAGTGTTCATTATTCTTTTATTTGTTATTCTTAAGTTTCGTGGACGAAATCAAAATAAATTCCGTTAAAAACACAACGTTTTGTTTGAATTCATTTGTGAATATTATGAACAAACCTTCTCGGACCTATACAAAAAATTATTTAATTACAAATTTCGTTAGGCATCCCTAAAAACAAATCCTAAATCTCTAAAAATGCACAGTATCTCATTTGAAAACACGTTTTAGTGATAAAGTAAGCAAATTTTAAGGATGTTTATGATATTATTTTATTTAATAACTGAAGATGACTTCAATTTGATAAACATGTGAAACATGCTACGTCTTTCATAATTGCTTTTAAACAAAATGCAATGTTTAAGAAATCACGTGATAAGTCTTTTATTTTCAATTTTTTTGAGATAATGTATTTAAACATTTTTATTCAGAACTAAATTCTTTATTCAACCGCATAAAAATATATAGGATGTTCCATTTAAAAATTACATTTTGTCAAATATCTGAAAAACGCGATGTTCAATTGTTTTTTTTTGTTTTCATCATCGTAACCGCCAGGAAAAATCCTACTAGTTTGCTAATTCGGACGACTTCTTAGCTCCAATAATAACGGAGTCACCAATGGTGCGGGTTTAAGTGTGAACATCCTGTATATGGGAGCGGAAGGGATGACCAACCGTGTTGCTTTAACTCGCCTCCGTAACTCTTAACGTAGCAAAAGTCCAAGTATGCTTCGCTGAGGAACATCAGCACTAATGACCAAATCTTCGGATGTAGCAGTTGTGACATTGGAACGCAAGTGAACTCTGTTTTCTGTTGTATAAGTAGGAGTAAAACCAGGATAGAGAGCCGTAATATTCAAGCTTCGAATTCATTCATGCAAGTCGAAAGTTTGAGAAAGGTCTAAAAGAATGCCACAAGAAGTGCTTTTGTTTTCTAAGAGTTCTAGGGTGGATTATGTGAGATCAAACATCGCAATTTCGATACTTTTTCCTTTCAGAAAGCCATGCTGGAAGGGGCTGATAATGTTATATTTTATTATAAAGTTATACAGGCAATCATATACCACCTTGTAATGATGTTCTCAACCTCTTCTCAACCTTCTATCACCCCAACGAAGCCTGCTGCCAGTTGGCGGTAGATGTCTCCACCGTACTTCGGATGACAATCTTGCTGCCAACTTCAGACGTGTGTATAAAGTGTCATTTGACGTTAAGAAATCATTAATTATTTTTAAACTCTTCAGGTAGCAAAAATAGTCGGAGAACTATAAGTCCAGGTAATTAAAACATTTACAATAGGTTTATTAACAAACATAAAATGTTTCTCGGCGTCGGATTGTTGAAGACCGCCTCCTGCTCCTGCTTCGCCATATCTCTCTGCCAGAACTCCTTGTTGCCGATCAACGAGACTAGCTGTACGTCGGGCAGCGTATTCCTCAGGTGCTACATCATATACTTCCTTCTCCTTGGTCTCCAATTTGGTGATGACGTCCTGCAATATGACCTTGTACTTGATATCCATGGGCGGCAGTAACGCCAGTAGTTTCAGGTTCGGTAGTATGCTGATGAAGAAGTAGCGCACGTTATGATGTGGCAGAGGGGCTTAGCGTAGCTATGGATAGGAATAATTTGTATTTTAAAATATTTGCTTGTTTCTAAGTTCCGTTACTGTCACGCGAATCGGATTTGTGTTCTGGTTGTCTTGCTGGATGAGTCTTAATTTAATTTTAAGTTCTTTTGCTTTCCTCATCTCATCGATGTTCCATTTTTTTATCCCAAAGCTGTGAGAAATTTTTGGAACTGCGAGTCTCTTTGTGGCCTTTCATTTATTATTGGCCATAAATGGGGAGTTCCATATCTTGCTGCAATACCACTTTGTATGCTTGCATCACTTTTTTTCCAAGGTATGAATAACCTTCATTCGCTCTAACAATAAGATAATCCACCACCTCCAACGGATCGTTATTTTCAGAGATTCTGCCACGTTTCACATGGATCGTAGCGCATTTCTCCTCGCCAAACTCCGTGCCTATGGCTTTCGAGAGTTGATGGATTGTCTTTATCATATTTTCAAGCGTTGCGATCATCAAAATGGAATAAGTGCGTGATTTTGTGTTTTCTCTTGCTAGATATTGAAGCCATGTAACCTTGAATGCCCTGGGAAGAGTACTAGACCTACGTGACTTTTTACAAACCTTAAATCGTCAACTTTAAATCGTTCTCAAAAGAGGATTATGGAAGTTATGACGGTGAATCGAATCAAGACTAAACATCATAGGAAGTTATTGTTAGAAAAAATAATGAAACGTGGAAAAGATGGTGAACATGCCCAGGGCATTTATTGGTGCCAACTGTTTAAACCCTTTCGTCATATCCGTACGCATATAGCGTTTTACCAGGGAGGTCGCTATTACTTTCAACATATCTATAGAGTTTTAAAAGGCAATTTAAGAATCCACGCATCTTAATGGGGGTCGAAATATTGCAAGATTTGACGGATTCTAATTCAGAATTAAAATAGAGATCGCTTTTTAGTGATCGGGAATCTATCTTTGCACGAATTAATGGTAGGATAGCAAAAGGGGTTGATCTTCATACAATATATAAAATTAAGTGCTTCTAATACGACGTTAAATTTTATATGTTGGCCGAACTTGATGACCTCGTCTTGAATAGGGCAGTTGGATGAAGGAAGGAATGTTAGATTCTGGTCATTCGATTTTTATGAATATCTTTTATAACAGTGTTAAACCGGTCACAAATTTGCTAGAATGAAGCATGGAGGAACATAGTTTTTAGTAATTTGCAGAAAGGAGAAGTCAAAGCAAGTTATCAAAATGGCTTTATGATATCATAGAGAAAATTGCCCCAAAACCTCGTGCAGGTTATAAAATTCATGTTGTAATTGATTTTTCGTTGTTATCACCGATAATATTTACGATTCATTGTGTTACAATAAACGTGCCGTTAATTTTAAATCGTTGCATTGTGCATTGTTTACGAAAAACTATATAAATGAAAGTATTTTCGATATTTTCGAACTAAGCAGTTATAATATTGCTTCGATTTTAAGAACATGTTGTTTTACACATTTTTGTTGGTATCAACTTTTACCCCAATTTTAGCGTTAGACTTCAGTAAGGTTGACATATCTATTGGCGGCGGGAATTCCGGTGAAAATGAAACCAACGAACATGGAGACATTAAAAATTTTACGCGGATACGCCTAATAGTGGCGGAGTATGTCAATGGACAAGAACTTGATGAAAGTGATTTCCCCGATTTACCAGTTTTGGAAGAGCTGAATATAGTGAACTGTGATCTACGAATAATAAAACCAGGAGCCTTTCGTAAGCTACCGAAATTATATGAGCTCATTATACGGAATACGAATTTAACGAAGATAGAGCAGAAAATATTCGAGGGAGCCGGACCAATCAAAACACTATACTTTGATAATAATGAGATCACTGAACTCGAAGACGCTGCATTCAAGTACATACCAACTTTGGAGCAGCTCTTTATACATAACAATAAAATATCAATGCTTAAAGCGGAATGGTTTTTGAATTGTGATAATTTGAATCAATTGGATATATCCAGTAATCAGATTACGGAGCTTCCAGATGGTGTTTTTTCAAATCTCAAAAAATTGACTCGATTGGATTTATCTAGAAACAAAATTCAAACTATAGGGGACGATGCTTTTAAGGGTGTAATTAGAGTGAGGGAAGTAAATTTGCCATTTAACAAGTTGGAATGTCTAAGTGACAAACTTTTAAAGTCCTTGTCTCGTGCTTCAGAAGTAAATATAATGGGCAATAAAATTGATGCCGACTGTCAAAAGAAGTTAACAAGATTTAGTGATTCGCATTATGCTCAAATAATATACGATTAACTTGTAAAGTTCAATTGTAGTACTCATTACAATGTTATAAAAGATTATAAAAATTTTATGCGTTTATTTTTTCCCCTTATCGTATACCTTAGTTGTCATCCAGACAAAACAAAGTGATAATTTACCAAATCTATATTAAAGAAGTTGTCTTCAAACACAGGTGTAGACGTCCACAAATATTGTGTGAATGTAAATCTACTAACGTTATGTTATGTCGTCCATGCCCAGTCGGGACGTTTTTGGATATAAATGAACTGATTCCAGTAGTCAAAACTATAACATTCGAAGAAAAAATTCTTGGGCATAAATGGGTTAATGTAATACCCTGTATATTTTTAATAAAATCAAAAGAGCTTCTCATGAAGATTTCAACGATATGTGAGTTGTTGGGGATATCTTTAATATTTACTTGTAGAAATTGAAAAAACACTTTTGGTGGAACTACATGATAATTTTTGGTAATTTTAATCTTTGAACGTTGTCATGACAGAATTGTCAGTATGGAAGGTGACGTCTTATCTAATTAGACAGTGACTAACCACCGGTAGTTTGTTTGGCCTTGCTTGTTTTATAATTGCCATTTCTTTTGATAAAAATGGGTCTAAGTGAGAGAGAACGGATTGAGATTCTTATAATGATTCGTTATGGTGACCGAAGAAGGAGTACAGTGGAAGTTTGCGAACTATTTAATGCAGCGCATCCTAATCGGCAACCAATAACTCGCTCAACTGTAAGTAAAATACTTCTAAAGTAAGAGGAGTACGGAATTGTTAGGTATCTACCTAAAACTGGGCGACCAAAAGTGGATGATGATGGATGCAGCCAGTTGAGACTGTTAGAAAAATTTGGCATAAGCAGAAATATCATCCTTGTAAAATGCATCTTGTCCATGAATTGTCAGAAGATGATTTTGATCGCCGTTTGGAGTTTTCAGAAAACTTGCAAATACTTTATGAACGTGATGAAATGTTTGCTAGAAACATTTTATTTTCAGATGAGGCAACTTTTTCTTTAAACGGAACAGTTAACCGAGAAAATTGTAGATACTAGGCAGAACATAATCCTCACTGGATGCAGGAAGCTCGAAGTCAAGACCGTCAGAAGGTGAACGTCCTTTCTTTTTTGATGGAAATTTAAATGGGGATATCTATTTGGATTTTTTACAGTTAGAGCTTCTTCCTGCGCTTGTGGACCTTTATCCTGATCCAAATACCCCTGACAGTCCTATGTAGTAATAAAATCTGGTTCCAACAAGATGGGGCACCTCCTCATTATTCTCGACCTGCGCGTGACTACCTAAATTTGATTTTTAAGAACCGATGGATTGGCAGACGTGGGGTTGTTGAGTGGCCAGCTCGCTCCCCTGACTTAACACCACTACATCTCTTCCTGTGGGGTTACCTAAAAAGCAAAGTTTATGTAAATAGACCTCAAAATATTAATGATTTAAAAGAACGCATACGCCAAGAGATCCGAAGAATCACGCTAGATGTAGCAGAAAGCAAATTCGTAATTATCTTGATGCTAATTCCATCCTTCCAAGTCAACAGTCAGGGTTCCGCCCTGGATATAGTTGTGCCACAGTTTTGTCACATATTACAGACGAAATCTTTAAAGCTATGGATGAAAGTTTGGTAACGGTATTAGTTCTTCTTGATTATTCAAAGGCGTTTGATACTATCAAACACTCCCTCCTACTAGCTATTTTGCGTTTTGTTGGTTTTGATCAAAACTCTTTAAATTTCTTTCATTCCTATTTGGAGAATCGTGTACAACAGGTCCGTGTTAATGATAATGTGTCAAATCAGCTACCCGTTATATCTGGTGTTCCTCAGGGGAGTATTTTGGGTCCTCTATTATTTGCCATTTATAGCTCTAATATAACTAAATGTCTAAAATATTGTCAATTTCAACTCTATGCTGACGACACTCAACTCTTTTACTCATTCCATCCTTCAGATGTTGTCACCGCTATTGCCAATATTAACTGTGATCTTCAATCACTTGTTACTGAATCTGAACGTCATTCTCTCTTCATCAATCCTAAAAAATCTGCGGTGTTGGTCTTTGGGCGTACCAAACAAAGAGATTTGGTCTTGCCTCGGGTTAAGGTATTCATTAACAACGTAGTTCTTCCTCACTCAAATTGCTCTAGAAATCTTGGACTTTATCTTGATACTAAAATACGATTCAGGGAGCACGTCTCCAAACTTATTCAAAGAGCTTTTTATAATCTTAAGATACTATACGGAAATAAAGATTGCTTAGATACTAATTTACGTAAAATGTTATGCGAGTCTCTAGTGCTTTCCCAATTTAATTTTTGTGACCATGTATACTTCCCTTGTCTTGACAGCGTTGATAAACTTCGGATACAACGAGTACAGAATGCTTGTTTAAGGTTTATTTATGGTATACGTCGGTATGATCGCGTTTCCCATGCACTAAAATGGGCTCATTGGCTTAATATCCGTGATAGAATTTCTTTTCATTCTATTATATTTTTCCATAAAATTATTTACTTTAAAAAACCTAGTTATTTATACCGCAAGATTGTTTTTCGAACAGATGTTCATAACGTTAATGTTAGGAGTAGGGGCCTGTTGACACCTCCACAACATCAACTAGAATGATCCTCAACTAGAAGATCCTTCCGATACAACATTGTAAAATTATATAACTCTATTCCTACATTTCTTAAACGTTTATCTATTCCGTCATTCTGCCGTGGGTTAAAGGCGTACTTTCTGTCCTTAGGTCGTGAATGAAAGCCTTGTCGAAAATTATCAACTACTTCTACTAGTTATCTGATATTTTATTTTCATTATTTCATGTTCTTTTTGTGTAATTTTATTGTATTATTTCCATGTTGCATGTGTGGCTCAAGAGGTGGAGCAGTCGTGTGATCACTCACTCGGCTGATCTTGAGCCTATTAGCTCAAATCTGTACCTACATGTATTTCTTCAGTTTTGATGTCTATATATTTTTGTACCTTTATATTTATATACATACCTACTTATTTGTATTTTTTTTTGTTGGGCTAATAAAACACTATTATTATTATTATTATTATTATTATTATTATTATGTAATCAGCAATGTTCAGAATGACTTTATTTCTCGCCTAGGTTACTGTCAAATTGTGAACGGGCAGCAATTTGAACATTTACTTAAGTAAATTTTTATTTTAGGTTTAAAAATAAACAAGTTAAACTCTATTGTAGATATTTTATGACGTTGTTTCACCAAACGTGTTTTTGTTTTCCATTTTTACAAGTAAATATTAAAGATATCCCCAACAACTCATATACCGTTGAAATCTTCATGAGAAGCTCTTTTGATTTTCTTAAAAATATACAAATATTCCATTAAAAAAAACACATGATAATGTCATATCTTCCTTTTTGATAACCCTGTATACCTCAATTTAATCTAAGAAAATGCGACTTCAAAAATAAAAAAAAATACGTGTCCGAGCGTTTTTGCAAGAGATATGTTATGTATATTACATACTGGCTGTTTCACTTTAGGATGGGCATTAAATTTTTAGTCTATATACAGATACAAATACCGTTGTGGTTTGAAAGTTTTCCATTTATTCTTTTATACTATCTAACACAACTCTAATATCGAATGAAGCAACGAGTAACAAAGCTCATTCCAAGTTAAACTGAATTTGCATTAATATAGCAAATGGTTTAGTTACTTTTCCAGGACATCGTCAGACAGGTACTAATCCGAATGTGTAAGTACTGATGCAAGGACATATGGTACTTTGATGCTCGGCAAATAAATAGTTACCTGAGCTATTCATTTATTTACTAGCCTTCTTTCACTGCACACATTTTTACTGTCCTGTCAATTTATTGAGGTAAACACAGTCCTCTTTTTTTGGTTAGAGAGATTACGAGATTTTAATAAGTAGACATAGGTTTTGCAATTTTTCCCTTCTCATTCACCTCAAACCCCAATTTCTTTAGAATAATCTCATTCATCTTGATATTTTTTTCATCAACACAATCTGGTGGGAAGGATGTCTTTGTCGAAGTTTTAGCAAGCCAATCCCGTACAAATGACACTATATTTCGTTTTCAAAATTTCAAAATTCTCTCACTAGAATTACAAATGAATTATATACTAGTCGTCTTGTTCAGCTTCAACTGAAAATCTTCTTTCATTAAAGATACTGTATTAGCTGGTTGAGTTAATAATGTTTTTAGGAGGGAGTGCATCGTCAGCATCTGATGCACCCTCTAACACAATCTAATTATAACCAACATCCGTATAAGTGAAGGAGTAATTGTGGTCTACAAGTAGCATCAGAGCAATGCTATTGTGGTCTTTGTAGTTGAAATATTGTTGTCATAAACAAAGGATTACTGGCGTTACATATTGTTAGAGTTGAGTAATAGGTTTGTTTGGATTATTTATATATTAATGGTTCCAGGATAGCTTATAAAGTTGTAAAACTGTTCCTGAAACATCACAGGATAAGAGCTAAAGGAAATCGTAAAATACACCGACCTTCAAAATCAAATCAATCAATAAGATTATTTCGTTGTTATTTTTAATAATTTTAATAAAACATTGTGTTACAACAAACTGACCGTTAATTTTAAATTGTTTCTTTGTACATTGTTCACCCGTCCTTATAAAGTATAGAAAGTACCTGCAAAGTTTAATAAGAGCATTAATTGCAATTGTGTTAGAAATAATTATAAAGGTTCGAATGTACCTGTTTTTTTTTTCGCCTTTACGTATACCCAAGCTGTATTAGTTAAATTAGTAAAATGCTTAAAAATATTTGTATAAGAGAGTGCCGCGTAACATTGAAACATTTTTCCATTTACTATTAAAATGCTTTGTTACTCTCACTTCTACAATAGCAGTTTTAAATTTAAATTTTGTAGACTATTCGATGACTCAAAACCAAATATTTCAACTCATTTTTATCCTGATTGTTTCCCGGTTGTATTCTTTCAAGATATTTCGCCAAGAATTCTTCACAACCCAAACATCTAATGACTGAATATTTTGGCAGGAGCCATCTCTAACCAAATCAGAATTATGACCATCATGTACCTTCTAATTTTTAAAGTTAGTATCGCTGACGAGTTCTAATTTTCGTTTTGGAGACACAGGAACTTCGTACGTCAGTATAGTAACGTACGGGGCAATAACCTGGTTCCAGAAGGTCACTAAAGCTACAATCAGGAATACCCTTGACAAGTTGCAACGGCTGGCATGTGTATGCATCACCGGAGCCATGAGAACATGCCCAACTGCGGCCCTAGAGGTAATTTTAGACCTCTCCCCCTTACACATAGTGGTGGAGGGAGCGGCCCTTGCGGCTATGCACAGACTGACCAGGGCGGGGACTGGAAGGGGCGAGACTCCGCACCAGAGAGCATGGACATCTCAAGCCGGGCTCTCCCCACTTGTAAGCCTACCAAATGATGAAATGGTCAAGGAATATAGCTTTGAAAGGAATTTCCGCACCAAGCTAAGTAATAAGAGAGAGTGGGTAGGAGAACACTCCACGTACTCCCTAAAGGAAAACACTATCAAGTGGTATGTGGACGGGTCTAAAACCGATAAAGGAACAGGTGCAGGCATATTTAGGCCAGGAACCAAATATTCCTAGCCAATGGGGACATACCCCAGCGTCTTCCAAGCGGAGATCAATGCAATTGGAAGATGTGCTCAACTGAACCTTGACAGGAACTATCGGAAGCAGAGCATTGCATTTTTTTCCGACAGTCAAGCAGCCCTAATGGCGCTGAGCTCTAACACGGTCAGCTCGAAATTAGTCTGGGAATGTCTTGATAGATTAAACAACCTGGGCAAGAATAATAGAGTTGCACTATACTGGGTACCAGGACACACTGGAATCAGAGGCAACGAAGAAGCTAATTCACTAGCAAGAAAGGCCGCTACAACTCCGTTTGTGGGACCTGAACCGTTCTGTGGTATAGGGACGAGCACCTACAAAAAAGAACTTAAAGATCGGGAAGAGAGCCTCACTCCAAGATCTTCCTTGGAAACTACAATAAGCATAGAGCAAAAACTTTGCTGGAACTTAGCAGGAATAGATTGCGCATCCTCACAGGGTTCCTTACAGGGCACTGTCACCTTGGTGAACACATGGCAAGGATAGGTCTAAAACAGAATAGCGACTGCAGGTTCGGCGGGGCTGAGGATGAAAATCCGGAACACCTGACATCTTACTGCACCGCCATCATAGAAACCCGAGCCAGCCATCTCGGTAAAGACGTTATAGACGAAGAAGACATACCTTCCCTGAAACCATCACAGCTAATGCAGTTTATCAAAGCTCTTGGACTGGATGGGGAGCTGTAGGAGCGGGCATACCCCCAGCAGCTTACAACTCACGCAAGGGGGCACAATAGATCAATAGGTCGCAGCGCAATATCACCCTCATTTCAAATCTACAATCTACTGCATTTATGGAAATGTTTGTCCCAAAAAAAAGATTTTTTTACTTACAAATTTTAATGTTATGACGGTGAATCAAATCAAGACTACACTTCATAGGAAGTTATCGTTAGAAAGAATAATGAAACGTGGAAAAAGGTGAACATGCCCAGGGCACTTATTGGTGTCAACTGTTTAAACTCGCTGACGAGTTGCAATTTCCCAATAGAAATGTTCACTCCCAACTGCTCTCTGCAAGTTCTTTTTCAGTTTGATACGGATTTTGAACGAGTACAGCTTGAAGTACGATTTGTTTTACTGGAGGTCTTCAGGACAAAAATTTCACTTGTGAAACTTAATACACCACCACCTAACAACTGACGCATCCACAGAATCACCGAATTTTCTTGTTTTTTTTGTTTTTGTGTGTGAATAGGACAGTCGAGTAAAGGCAAACAGACTGCGTATTCCTATACTGCTCACCGTAATTTCCCACATACACATTAACTTACCTCGTAATTATATCTAGCGATAAGATTGTTTTATTTATTCAATAATATTTATTATGAGTCAATAATATTTATGAAACATTGTTTTACAGCAGACGCACTAAGAGTTTAAGACCGTGGTATTATGCGTTACTTAACTGTACTAATACAAACTGGAAAATTACCACCACCGTGTCATGTTGTTATACATAGTGCTGACATCAATTTTCACCTCTATTTTACCGGTAGCGCGTTTCAGTGATGTGAAGGTTGTTACAAAAACGATTAGTGATGGTTTCGATCAATTAGAAAATCAACCAAACAATCGCGATTTAACAAGCAAATATACAATACAGATCAAAGATGCCGTAGTAAGAGTATTGGAAGATACTGATTTCCCAGACCTTCCAATTTTAGTGGAATTATCTATATTACATTGCGGAGTTGAAGTGATAAAACCGGGAGCTTTCAGTAAGCTCCCGAAATTACATAAGCTTGTAATTACGGGGAATAATATGACGGTAATCGAGCAGAAATCATTCGAAGGAGCTGGACCGATCAGGACGCTAGATCTGGATTTCAATCGTGTCGCTCTACTTGAAGATCGAGTATTCAGCCACATACCAACTTTGACGGAGCTTTATTTACGTTTTAATAAAATCACGTATCTTAAACCGAAATGGCTTTTTAATTGTGATAAATTAACAGTATTGGATCTATCTTATAATCACATCACTGCACTTCCAGATCGTATTTTTCCCAATCTCAAAAGTTTGAATGTATTGAAGATATTCGGTAACAAAATTAAATCTGTTGGGGAGAAAGCTTTCGCCAATTTGAAATCGTTGCAGTCGTTGTATTTATTGATGAATGCAATCACCTTTATCCCGGATAATACTTTCAGCAGTTTGAAAAAATTGAAGAAGATAAATTTGTCGTTTAACAAATTACATTGTCCGAGTGATAAACTTTTGAAGACCTTATCTCATATGTCGAAGTTCATTATCCACGGCAATAGAATAAATAACAAGTGTAAAGGTATTTTAACACGATTCAATCAGTCACATCATGTTAGTATAGTGTACCAACCTTTAACTGGAGACAGTACCAACAAAACTTGATTGCAGTATTAATTACTAAATTGTGATATAAATAATTTTAAAGACTCGATTTGTGTGTTGTTTTTTGTTTTCCTTATCGTATACCTTATTAGTTGTTTTTTATTACTTAATATTTGAGATAACTATAGTTAAGGCTAATTTATTAATCGTCTCGATTGCAATGCAACATCATCAAAACATTTTTTAAACGCAGTTTTTGGAATCGACTTCAGTACTCGTCGCGAATTCTCTGATATGTCATCTAACGACTGAAAATGGGTACCTCGAAGTGGTAATTTGACTTTTGCCAAAAGAAAAAAGTCGGTCGAAACCATATCAGGGGAATACGATGGCCGTTCGATAAGATTTGTTGAATTTTTGGCCAGAAATTCGTTCACAATGAAAGCCTTGTGAGATAGTGCAGAACCTTCCATACCAGTTTTCTTTCCATAAATCTGGTCATTTTCAACGAATTTGCTTCCTCAAACGAAGCATAATGCCCAGATAATATTTTTTATTTACCTTTATTTACTTTATTTTATTTTGTTCACTTTTGATTGACTTTGACGTGTTTTTCTTGTTTTTTCGGTTTCGACTTAATTGGAAGACACCATTCTTAAGACTGTTAATTGGTTCGCATGTCAAACTCATAAACCCACGTCTCATCACCAATTCTCCAATGCGTTTTATGACTGTGGGGTCGGAATTGACTCGTTCTAACATGTTTGGGCGATTTCTTGCACAAAATTCAAGTCGTTCGGCACTAATCGAGCGGCAACGCTTTTCATCCCCAAACAATCGTTTAAAATGGTACGGATTTCCTTTACTCTAGCGATGTTAAGTTCGGTTAAAGACGTCGATGACCGACCACAGCGAGGCAAATCTTCCACCACCTATTGACCACTTTAGTAGTATAGCAGTGCCGCTTCTGGGATCCACCACCACTCCTCCTTCTGATTCGAGTACGCATGCGGACGTCATAGGATTTAAATTAGTGACCTTGTGGTTACCTGTTGCTTTCGTGGCAGGTGATCACGTGATGGTTACGTGTGATGTGCATCTTTGTTTGCGATGAGTCAAAGGTGCATTTGATGTACTAGAAGAGGATCTGCTGCTATATATAATATCACAATATTAGATTAAAAATTACGCATTAAAGTACATATATTGAACCGTCTAAATTTGAAAGGTTGCTACAAGAGATTGAGGATGATTATTACGCGGTAATCGGTATGATATGGATGAAGAATTGGCGGAAAAGAAGGAGTCTTGTCGAGAAGCTGAATTGGATCACCATTGACGAAGCAATCGAAGCATTAATTTCATTGAATTTTATTGATAAGTTGGAGCTTAAATATTTACCACATTATGTAATTAGAAAATACAAAATGATGATGATGATTGATTGAAACAATCATCTTTATCATTACAACTGAAATAAGGTTTATTAAAAAAAAAAAAGGTTTATTATATATTGTAGTGACATTTAATTCAAAAGGTATAAAATAATTGTTAAGTTGGTAAAATTATATAAAACTAGCATTTAAGTTTATAACCATGTATGACAATCCGGACTAAAAATCTGACCCAAATGACATTTTATAAAATTTACAATCTACAAAATCGAAATCCTTCTCTAATGATTCAATTACTCACGTGACATCACCTCATTAAATTTCCAAAGGTATTTTAAACAATCAATTCTAGCCCAAAATTCCAACTCAAACGACCAAAATGAGACCCACCATGGGATTCAAAAAATAGCTTCTTCAGAAAAATATTAGAAACAGACGCGTCCGACCCTCTAAAGCACCAAGATTCATGTTAATTTTTTCTCTAAAAAATAAACAACTTATTAAAAATTTTAATTTTACCATTAAATCATCATTTCTCCCACATACATACTTCACCCAAAAAATTTATTAATAATTTCACAAAACCAATATTCGGAAGAACCCAGATCCAATCCTTTCCATTCCTCGAGGCATTTCCCGAGGAATACTTTCCACGACGAAGTCCCGATCACATCGATATCCTGATTCCCAGCTCGTACGTAATTTTCGAACAATACCCGATCCAGACCATTCACCCAGCCGAGACACCCATCCAAGTAACCTTTATCAGATAAGTAATTTACTGATTATTTAGTACTAATATAAGAAATTGGTTATTACGAAGAATTAAAACTCGTGTTATTATTCATCATAGTTAGAAAAAAATATAAAAAAATTTACTCACCAGTTAGAGGAAGCCCATAATTCTAGCTAGATTTTTTTCGTTCCATCAAACGGTTATCGAGCTAGGTAATATTTATATGATGAAAAAGTTGTCCAGAAAATTTATGAAAGTTTGGTCGGTCACAGCGCTCAAACGCGTTAATGTGCCTTCCTGTGGGTTTGTCCTCTCGTTTAGATTAACAAGATGAACCAACTTGCCGAGAGCGAAGCAGATTCATCAAACGGTTCTCGAGAAAATTTATCTCTATAACCCGTTAATGTGCCTTGCTGGGAGTTTGGCCTCTCGTTTAGATTAACAAGGTGAACCTACTTGCCAAAGAGCAAGCAGATCCATCAAACGGATATGGGGCTAGGTAATATTTATATGATAAAAAGTTGTCCAGAAAATTTATGAAAGTTTGAACGGTCACAGCGCTCAAACGCGTGAATGTGCCTTCCTGGGGGTTTGTCCTCTCGTTTAGATTAACAAGATGAACCAACTTGCCCAGAGCGAAGCAGATTCATCAAACGGTTCTCGAGAAAATTTATCTCTATAACCCGTTAATGTGCCTTGCTGGGAGTTTGGCCTCTCGTTTAGATTAACAAGGTGAACTTACTTGCCAAAGAGGAAGCAGATCCATCAAACGGATATGGAGCTAGGTAATATTTATATGTTGAAAAAGTTGTCCAGAAAATTTATGATAGTTTGAACGGTCACAGCGCTCAAACGCGTTAATGTGCCTTCCTGGGGGTTTGTCCTCTCGTTTAGATTAACAAGATGAACCAACTTGCCCAGAGCGAAGCAGATTCATCAAACGGTTCTCGAGAAAATTTATCTCTATAACCCGTTAATGTGCCTTGCTGGGAGTTTGGCCTCTCGTTTAGATTAACAAGGTGAACTTACTTGCCAAAGAGGAAGCAGATCCATCAAACGGATATGGGGCTAGGTAATATTTATATGATAAAAAGTTGTCCAGAAAATTTATGAAAGTTTGAACGGTCACAGCGCTCAAACGCGTGAATGTGCCTTCCTGGGGGTTTGTCCTCTCGTTTAGATTAACAAGATGAACCAACTTGCCCAGAGCGAAACAGATTCATCAAACGGTTCTCGAGAAAATTTATCTCTATAACCCGTTAATGTGCCTTGCTGGGAGTTTGGCCTCTCGTTTAGATTAACAAGGTGAACCTACTTGCCAAAGAGCAAGCAGATCCATCAAACGGATATGGAGCTAGGTAATATTTATATGATAAAAAGTTGTCCAGAAAATTTATGAAAGTTTGAACGGTCACAGCGCTCAAACGCGTTAATGTGCCTTCCTGGGGGTTTGTCCTCTCGTTTAGATTAACAAGATGAACCAACTTGCCCAGAGCGAAACAGATTCATCAAACGGTTCTCGAGAAAATTTATCTCTATAACCCGTTAATGTGCCTTGCTGGGAGTTTGTCCTCTCGTTTAGATTAACAAGGTGAACCTACTTGCCAAAGAGCAAGCAGATCCATCAAACGGATATGGAGCTAGGTAATATTTATATGATAAAAAGTTGTCCAGAAAATTTATGAAAGTTTGAACGGTCACAGCGCTCAAACGCGTTAATGTGCCTTCCTGGGGGTTTGTCCTCTCGTTTAGATTAACAAGATGAACCAACTTGCCCAGAGCGAAACAGATTCATCAAACGGTTCTCGAGAAAATTTATCTCTATAACCCGTTAATGTGCCTTGCTGGGAGTTTGGCCTCTCGTTTAGATTAACAAGGTGAACTTACTTGCCAAAGAGCAAGCAGATCCATCAAACGGATATGGAGCTAGGTAATATTTATATGATAAAAAGTTGTCCAGAAAATTTATGAAAGTTTGAACGGTCACAGCGCTCAAACGCGTTAATGTGCCTTCCTGGGGGTTTGCCCTCTCGTTTAGATTAACAAGGTGAACCTACTTGCCAAAGAGCAAGCAGATCCATCAAACGGATATGGAGCTAGGTAATATTTATATGATAAAAAGTTGTCCAGAAAATTTATGAAAGTTTGAACGGTCACAGCGCTCAAACGCGTTAATGTGCCTTCCTGGGGGTTTGTCCTCTCGTTTAGATTAACAAGGTGAACCTACTTGCCAAAGAGCAAGCAGATCCATCAAACGGATATGGAGCTAGGTAATATTTATATGATAAAAAGTTGTCCAGAAAATTTATGAAAGTTTGAACGGTCACAGCGCTCAAACGCGTTAATGTGCCTTCCTGGGGGTTTGTCTTCTCGTTTAGATTAACAAGATGAACCTATTTGCCAAAGAGCAAGCAGATCCATCAAACGGATATGGAGCTAGGTAATATTTATATGATAAAAAGTTGTCCAGAAAATTTATGAAAGTTTGAACGGTCACAGCGCTCAAACGCGTTAATGTGCCTTCCTGGGGGTTTGTCCTCTCGTTTAGATTAACAAGGTGAACCTACTTGCCAAAGAGCAAGCAGATCCATCAAACGGATATGGAGCTAGGTAATATTTATATGATAAAAAGTTGTCCAGAAAATTTATGAAAGTTTGAACGGTCACAGCGCTCAAACGCGTTAATGTGCCTTCCTGGGGGTTTGTCTTCTCGTTTAGATTAACAAGATGAACCAACTTGCCCAGAGCGAAGCAGATTCATCAAACGGTTCTCGAGAAAATTTATCTCTATTACCCGTTAATGTGCCTTGCTGGGAGTTTGGCCTCTCGTTTAGATTAACAAGGTGAACCTGCTTGCCAAAGAGGAAGCAGATCCATCAAACGGATATGGGGCTAGGTAATATTTATATGATAAAAAGTTGTCCAGAAAATTTATGAAAGTTTGAACGGTCACAGCGCTCAAACGCGTTAATGTGCCTTCCTGGGGGTTTGTCCTCTCGTTTAGATTAACAAGATGAACCAACTTGCCCAGAGCGAAACAGATTCATCAAACGGTTCTCGAGAAAATTTATCTCTATAACCCGTTAATGTGCCTTGCTGGGAGTTTGGCCTCTCGTTTAGATTAACAAGGTGAACCTATTTGCCAAAGAGCAAGCAGATCCATCAAACGGATATGGAGCTAGGTAATATTTATATGATAAAAAGTTGTCCAGAAAATTTATGAAAGTTTGAACGGTCACAGCGCTCAAACGCGTTAATGTGCCTTCCTGGGGGTTTGTCCTCTCGTTTAGATTAACAAGATGAACCAACTTGCCCAGAGCGAAACAGATTCATCAAACGGTTCTCGAGAAAATTTATCTCTATAACCCGTTAATGTGCCTTGCTGGGAGTTTGGCCTCTCGTTTAGATTAACAAGGTGAACTTACTTGCCAAAGAGCAAGCAGATCCATCAAACGGATATGGAGCTAGGTAATATTTATATGATAAAAAGTTGTCCAGAAAATTTATGAAAGTTTGAACGGTCACAGCGCTCAAACGCGTTAATGTGCCTTCCTGGGGGTTTGTCCTCTCGTTTAGATTAACAAGATGAACCAACTTGCCCAGAGCGAAACAGATTCATCAAACGGTTCTCGAGAAAATTTATCTCTATAACCCGTTAATGTGCCTTGCTGGGAGTTTGGCCTCTCGTTTAGATTAACAAGGTGAACCTACTTGCCAAAGAGCAAGCAGATCCATCAAACGGATATGGAGCTAGGTAATATTTATATGATAAAAAGTTGTCCAGAAAATTTATGAAAGTTTGAACGGTCACAGCGCTCAAACGCGTTAATGTGCCTTCCTGGGGGTTTGTCCTCTCGTTTAGATTAACAAGATGAACCAACTTGCCCAGAGCGAAGTAGATTCATCAAACGGTTCTCGAGAAAATTTATCTCTATAACCCGTTAATGTGCCTTGCTGGGAGTTTGGCCTCTCGTTTAGATTAACAAGGTGAACCTACTTGCCAAAGAGCAAGCAGATCCATCAAACGGATATGGAGCTAGGTAATATTTATATGATAAAAAGTTGTCCAGAAAATTTATGAAAGTTTGAACGGTCACAGCGCTCAAACGCGTTAATGTGCCTTCCTGGGGGTTTGTCCTCTCGTTTAGATTAACAAGATGAACCAACTCGCCCAGAGCGAAGTAGATTCATCAAACGGTTCTCGAGAAAATTTATCTCTATAACCCGTTAACTCTTTCAAGGGCAATGGTTTAAAAAATAAACCACCACAATAATCACCCCTGGTGGGCGTCGGTTTATAAAGTGGACCATCATTCAAATATCGTTTTATTTAAAGCCCAGTGGTGTAAATCTTGAACCGCCTTTAAAATTTGGTGGATATAGTTTGTCTATTAAATACGCGATGGCGTGAGTAGTAGGATTTACAAAATTTAACTGACTATTCGAGTTCTAACCGGTTCTAATTTGTGGAAGGGTATTGTTTACGTTTGTTCTTATTTCAATTGGTGTTTTAGAGCATAAAAAGTAGATTTTTGCTAATCTATTGGTAAGTACTTATTGTGTAACATGTAAAGATGGCATATGCGATATGATATTTTAGGATATGTATTTATAAATATCATTTTAATTCGCGGTACATATTATGTACCACCGCCCAAATAGAGATTTTTTCGTTAGATATTTTTTTTTGACACAGTGATATCTTTTGCAGTCAAAATGGACAAATTTCTTAACGAATTGCCTTTTACGCTAAAAAATATGACTGAAGCTGAATTGAGGGAAAATCTCTATTTAGACGATGACAATGATGCCCAAAATGAAAATTTTGAAATGGAGAGTATTCCATCCGATAACGATTCTCTAGTCCCGGAAGATGAAATTGCCGACGAGTTGAATGATGATATGAATGTTATTGACCCAGTTCCTAGTTTCTTTTCCGACTTGGATGATGATTCAGAAGAAGACACAATTACACTAAAAGAATTACAGTCTCGCATACTCAAACAAAAGCAACAATTTCACCAGGCAAAAACAGTTCTGGATTCACTGAATTGGGATAAAAATAATCCTCCGTTTTCGGATATTTTGGAGTTTACAAGTGCTTCTGGAGTGCCTGATTTTATTAAAAACGATGCTAATCTTTCACCTGGATCAATTTTTCAACATTTTTTCTCACAAATGATTTTATAGACTTTCTTGTGTTCCAAACAAACTTATATGCACAGCAATTATCAAAGCCATACAAACCAACAGAAAACAAGGAAATGAAAACTTTTCTTGGTATAAATTTACTAATGGGCGTAAAAAGGCTTCCAAGCTATAGGGACTACTGGTCTTCCAACAAATTACTTCACGACCCGTTTATATCTCCACTTATTTCAGTAAAACGTTTCAGCAGGATATTGTCCAACCTACACTTGAATGATAATTCCATACAACCAGAGCGCAATAGCCCAAACTATGATAAACTCTACAAAGTCAGGCCTCTAATAAATCATTTACAAGATAGGTTCTTGACATGCTTTCATCTTTCAAAAAATATTTCTATAGATGAATCGATGATCAAATTTAAAGGAAGATCGACGTTAAAACAATATATGCCTAAAAAGCCGGTAAAACGAGGGTATAAGGTGTGGATGTTGGCGGATCAAACTGGGTATTGTCACAAATTTGAAATTTACACTGGTAAGACAGGTGATGGTGTCGAAAAAGATTTGGGCAGCAGAGTTATAAAAACGTTGTGTCTGGGTTTGGAAAGTAAAGGCCATTGCCTGTATTTTGATAATTTTTTTAATAGTGTTCCCTTGCTGTTATATCTACAAGAAAAAAAAAATATGCTTGTGGAACTGTGAACTCTACAAGAAAGTATTTACCAAGTTTTTTACAAGACAACAAAATGAAACGCGGTGAATTTGATTCTTATACCTCCAACAACGGTCTTTTAGCACTCAAATGGAAGGATAAGAGAGCTGTATGTCTACTTTCCAACTATCATGACAGTCGGGACAAATCCACAGTAAAAAGAAAAAATAGAGACGGAACAGTCGAGGATGTACCATGTCCACAACTTCTAATTGAATATAACAAATATATGAATGGCGTCGATAAGTTCGACCAACTAAAATCAACTTATGGAGTTGACAGAAAAAGCCATAAATGGTGGCACAGGATATTTTTCTTTTTTCTAGATGCTTGTATTGTCAACTCCTTTATTATATACAAAGGTCTTAATCTTGAAAAGATGACAATGAAAGACTTTAGATTAGCTGTCGTGGAATATCTTATATCTGTGCCTGATACAAAAAGACGATGCTCTGATCAAAATAGCCCCATTACCATAAAAAAACACAAGCCATTTGTCCCCACGGAAAAAAGACTTACAGAAGCTAACCATCAGCCCACATATTCTACTAGAAGACGGTGTGCCCTGTGTAGTACTAAAGAGAATCAAGTACGTTGTGTATGGGGAAAGAAAAATATTGTTTCCAGGCATATCACCGACGCTAAAGTGTGCAGTGGTACAGTAGATGTACCACCATTTTTTTCAAAAAACGCTGTTAATTTGTTCAAAATTTATATTAGGATGTATAAAAGTGGCCTTATGAAATATAAATAATTTGCAAAAAATGTATTTTTTTAGTGTCAATTTATCTGCCCACATTGGGCTTTTTTTATTCGAAAATAACTGACCCTCAAAGAGTTAATGTGCCTTGCTGGGAGTTTGGCCTCTCGTTTAGATTAACAAGGTGAACCTATTTGCCAAAGAGCAAGCAGATCCATCAAACGGATATGGAGCTAGGTAATATTTATATGATAAAAAGTTGTCCAGAAAATTTATGAAAGTTTGAACGGTCACAGCGCTCAAACGCGTTAATGTGCCTTCCTGGGGGTTTGTCCTCTCGTTTAGATTAACAAGATGAACCATCTGGCCGAGAGCGAAGTAGATTCATCAAACGGTTCTCGAGAAAATTTATCTCTATAACCCGTTAATGTGCCTTGCTGGGAGTTTGGCCTCTCGTTTAGATTAACAAGGTGAACCTACTTGCCAAAGAGCAAGCAGATCCATCAAACGGATATGGAGCTAGGTAATATTTATATGATAAAAAGTTGTCCAGAAAATTTATGAAAGTTTGAACGGTCACAGCGCTCAAACGCGTTAATGTGCCTTCCTGGGGGTTTGTCCTCTCGTTTAGATTAACAAGATGAACCAACTTGCCCAGAGCGAAGTAGATTCATCAAACGGTTCTCGAGAAAATTTATCTCTATAACCCGTTAATGTGCCTTGCTGGGAGTTTGGCCTCTCGTTTAGATTAACAAGGTGAACCTACTTGCCAAAGAGCAAGCAGATCCATCAAACGGATATGGAGCTAGGTAATATTTATATGATAAAAAGTTGTCCAGAAAATTTATGAAAGTTTGAACGGTCACAGCGCTCAAACGCGTTAATGTGCCTTCCTGGGGTTTGTCCTCTCGTTTAGATTAACAAGATGAACCAACTCGCCCAGAGCGAAGTAGATTCATCAAACGGTTCTCGAGAAAATTTATCTCTATAACCCGTTAATGTGCCTTGCTGGGAGTTTGGCCTCTCGTTTAGATTAACAAGGTGAACCTATTTGCCAAAGAGCAAGCAGATCCATCAAACGGATATGGAGCTAGGTAATATTTATATGATAAAAAGTTGTCCAGAAAATTTATGAAAGTTTGAACGGTCACAGCGCTCAAACGCGTTAATGTGCCTTCCTGGGGGTTTGTCCTCTCGTTTAGATTAACAAGATGAACCATCTGGCCGAGAGCGAAGTAGATTCATCAAACGGTTCTCGAGAAAATTTATCTCTATAACCCGTTAATGTGCCTTGCTGGGAGTTTGGCCTCTCGTTTAGATTAACAAGGTGAACCTACTTGCCAAAGAGCAAGCAGATCCATCAAACGGATATGGAGCTAGGTAATATTTATATGATAAAAAGTTGTCCAGAAAATTTATGAAAGTTTGAACGGTCACAGCGCTCAAACGCGTTAATGTGCCTTCCTGGGGGTTTGTCCTCTCGTTTAGATTAACAAGATGAACCAACTTGCCCAGAGCGAAGTAGATTCATCAAACGGTTCTCGAGAAAATTTATCTCTATAACCCGTTAATGTGCCTTGCTGGGAGTTTGGCCTCTCGTTTAGATTAACAAGGTGAACCTACTTGCCAAAGAGCAAGCAGATCCATCAAACGGATATGGAGCTAGGTAATATTTATATGATAAAAAGTTGTCCAGAAAATTTATGAAAGTTTGAACGGTCACAGCGCTCAAACGCGTTAATGTGCCTTCCTGGGGGTTTGTCCTCTCGTTTAGATTAACAAGATGAACCAACTCGCCCAGAGCGAAGTAGATTCATCAAACGGTTCTCGAGAAAATTTATCTCTATAACCCGTTAATGTGCCTTGCTGGGAGTTTGGCCTCTCGTTTAGATTAACAAGGTGAACCTATTTGCCAAAGAGCAAGCAGATCCATCAAACGGATATGGAGCTAGGTAATATTTATATGATAAAAAGTTGTCCAGAAAATTTATGAAAGTTTGAACGGTCACAGCGCTCAAACGCGTTAATGTGCCTTCCTGGGGGTTTGTCCTCTCGTTTAGATTAACAAGATGAACCATCTGGCCGAGAGCGAAGTAGATTCATCAAACGGTTCTCGAGAAAATTTATCTCTATAACCCGTTAATGTGCCTTGCTGGGAGTTTGGCCTCTCGTTTAGATTAACAAGGTGAACTTACTTGCCAAAGAGCAAGCAGATCCATCAAACGGATATGGAGCTAGGTAATATTTATATGATAAAAAGTTGTCCAGAAAATTTATGAAAGTTTGAACGGTCACAGCGCTCAAACGCGTTAATGTGCCTTCCTGGGGGTTTGTCCTCTCGTTTAGATTAACAAGATGAACCATCTGGCCGAGAGCGAAGTAGATTCATCAAACGGTTCTCGAGAAAATTTATCTCTATAACCCGTTAATGTGCCTTGCTGGGAGTTTGGCCTCTCGTTTAGATTAACAAGGTGAACTTACTTGCCAAAGAGCAAGCAGATCCATCAAACGGATATGGAGCTAGGTAATATTTATATGATAAAAAGTTGTCCAGAAAATTTATGAAAGTTTGAACGGTCACAGCGCTCAAACGCGTTAATGTGCCTTCCTGGGGTTTGTCCTCTCGTTTAGATTAACAAGATGAACCAACTTGCCCAGAGCGAAGTAGATTCATCAAACGGTTCTCGAGAAAATTTATCTCTATAACCCGTTAATGTGCCTTGCTGGGAGTTTGGCCTCTCGTTTAGATTAACAAGGTGAACCTACTTGCCAAAGAGCAAGCAGATCCATCAAACGGATATGGAGCTAGGTAATATTTATATGATAAAAAGTTGTCCAGAAAATTTATGAAAGTTTGAACGGTCACAGCGCTCAAACGCGTTAATGTGCCTTCCTGGGGGTTTGTCCTCTCGTTTAGATTAACAAGATGAACCAACTCGCCCAGAGCGAAGTAGATTCATCAAACGGTTCTCGAGAAAATTTATCTCTATAACCCGTTAATGTGCCTTGCTGGGAGTTTGGCCTCTCGTTTAGATTAACAAGGTGAACCTATTTGCCAAAGAGCAAGCAGATCCATCAAACGGATATGGAGCTAGGTAATATTTATATGATAAAAAGTTGTCCAGAAAATTTATGAAAGTTTGAACGGTCACAGCGCTCAAACGCGTTAATGTGCCTTCCTGGGGGTTTGTCCTCTCGTTTAGATTAACAAGATGAACCATCTGGCCGAGAGCGAAGTAGATTCATCAAACGGTTCTCGAGAAAATTTATCTCTATAACCCGTTAATGTGCCTTGCTGGGAGTTTGGCCTCTCGTTTAGATTAACAAGGTGAACCTGCTTGCCAAAGAGCAAGCAGATCCATCAAACGGATATGGAGCTAGGTAATATTTATATGATAAAAAGTTGTCCAGAAAATTTATGAAAGTTTGAACGGTCACAGCGCTCAAACGCGTTAATGTGCCTTCCTGGGGGTTTGTCCTCTCGTTTAGATTAACAAGATGAACCAACTTGCCCAGAGCGAAGTAGATTCATCAAACGGTTCTCGAGAAAATTTATCTCTATAACCCGTTAATGTGCCTTGCTGGGAGTTTGGCCTCTCGTTTAGATTAACAAGGTGAACTTACTTGCCAAAGAGCAAGCAGATCCATCAAACGGATATGGAGCTAGGTAATATTTATATGATAAAAAGTTGTCCAGAAAATTTATGAAAGTTTGAACGGTCACAGCGCTCAAACGCGTTAATGTGCCTTCCTGGGGGTTTGCCCTCTCGTTTAGATTAACAAGATGAACCAACTTGCCCAGAGCGAAACAGATTCATCAAACGGTTCTCGAGAAAATTTATCTCTATAACCCGTTAATGTGCCTTGCTGGGAGTTTGGCCTCTCGTTTAGATTAACAAGGTGAACCTACTTGCCAAAGAGCAAGCAGATCCATCAAACGGATATGGAGCTAGGTAATATTTATATGATAAAAAGTTGTCCAGAAAATTTATGAAAGTTTGAACGGTCACAGCGCTCAAACGCGTTAATGTGCCTTCCTGGGAGTTTGGCCTCACGTTTAGATTAACAAGGTGAACCTACTTGCCAAAGAGCAAGCAGATCCATCAAACGGATATGGAGCTAGGTAATATTTATATGATAAAAAGTTGTCCAGAAAATTTATGAAAGTTTGAACGGTCACAGCGCTCAAACGCGTTAATGTGCCTTCCTGGGGGTTTGTCCTCTCGTTTAGATTAACAAGATGAACCATCTGGCCGAGAGCGAAGCAGATTCATCAAACGGTTCTCGAGAAAATTTATCTCTATAACCCGTTAATGTGCCTTGCTGGGAGCTTGGCCTCTCGTTTAGATTAACAAGGTGAACTTACTTGCCAAAGAGGAAGCAGATCCATCAAACGGATATGGAGCTAGGTAATATTTATATGATGAAAAGTTGTCCAGAAAATTTATGAAAGTTTGAACGGTCACAGCGCTCAAACGCGTTAATGTGCCTTCCTGGGGGTTTGTCCTCTCGTTTAGATTAACAAGATGAACCAACTTGCCCAGAGCGAAGCAGATTCATCAAACGGTTCTCTAGAAAATTTATCTCTATAACCTGTTAATGTGCCTTGCTGGGAGTTTGGCCTCTCGTTTAGATTAACAAGGTGAACTTACTTGCCAAAGAGGAAGCAGATCCATCAAACGGATATGGAGCTAGGTAATATTTATATGATAAAAAGTTGTCCAGAAATTTTATGAAAGTTTGAACGGTCACAGCGCTCAAACGCGTTAATGTGCCTTCCTGGGGGTTTGTCCTCTCGTTTAGATTAACAAGATGAACCAACTTGCCCAGAGCGAAGCAGATTCATCAAACGGTTCTCGAGAAAATTTATCTCTATAACCCGTTAATGCGCCTTGCTGGGAGTTTGGCCTCTCGTTTAAATTGACAAGGTGAACCTACTTGCCGAGGAGGAAGCAGATCCATCAAACGGTTATCGAGCTAGGTAATATTTATATGATGAAAATGTTGTCCAGAAAAATTTATGAAAATGTAACGGTCACAGCGCTCAAGTTAATGTGCCTTCCTGAGAGTTTGTCCTCTCGTTTAGAAACTAGTCTGAACCCACAACAAATTATCAATCAACAAATTATTATTAAAACAAACCAGAGCAATACGTATATTTCATGTTTCTTTTTTTTGTTAACCATTGACATAAACGATAACCTTTGATCCTATCGCAAACAAACAACGCCTCCACATCATCTGATAATCTTTTTTAACCTCCATCGGATAAACAACCGATAAACCGCGTAACCTTTTAACCTATGATAAGAGGAAAGCAACAGGTAACCACAAGGTCACTAATTGCATGCGTACTCGAACCCGAAGGAGGAGTGGTGGGGGGATCCTAGAACCGGCACTGCTATACTACTCACTTTTAAATGTACTGTACCACTCATACGCACGTGTTTTTTGATAAAGTCGAGTCACCGTAAGCCTTAGGTAACATTTTCAACTAATTTCGAAGAAAATCAAAAATATTTAATAAGGCAGTTATGAATTAATTTTGATCTATGTATCTTCGAAAATATATATCGACCGATAAGCTTATTTTCTCGTTATCGTGAATAATGTTTATGAAACATTGTTATACAATAAATGAGGCAAAAATTTATTTGAAATTGTTACTTCACGCATTGTTCACCCGACGATGCCGACGCAGATGATTAAACAGTAATATTTTTGATTCGATCTTAAAAAGATGTTGTACATAGTGTTAGCATCAGTTCTCACACCTATCTTGGCTATAGCAGATTTTAGTAATTTAAAGGTTGTTGTTACTAGTAAGAGTAACGGTAGTTTCGAGAAAATAGAACATGCGAACATTAGAGATTTAACCAGTAAATACACATTACAAATCCAAAATTGCTCGGTACCAGTACTGGAAGACGACGATTTCCCCGATTTTCCAAATCTGGTAGAGTTGCATATACTAAACTGCGGATTACACGAGATGAAACCGGGAACCTTCCGTTACATACCGAAATTAACAAAACTCGTATTAGGAGGTAACAACATATCGAAGATAGAACGGAAATCGTTCGAGGGAGTCGGACCGATCACGATGCTAAACCTTTACGATAACCACATCGTCGAACTTGAAGATGACGCATTCAGTAGCATACCAAGTTTGGAAGAGCTTCGTTTAACCGGCAATGAAATTTCAAAGCTCAAAGCGGAATGGTTTTCGAAGTGTGATAATTTGACGATATTGGATCTATCGTGGAATCTGATCACTGAATTACCAGATGGTGTTTTTTCCTATCTCGGAAATTTGACTGAATTGGATGTGTACGGTAACAAGATTGAATCTATTGGGGAGAATGCTTTCGCTAATTTAACATCGTTGAAATTTTTATTTTTATCGTCTAATAATATCAGTGTCATCCCCGATAATACGTTTAGTGGTTTGAAAAGATTGAAGGGTCTAGATTTGTCGTATAATAAATTAGAATGTCCGAGCAGTAACCTTTTGAGTTCGCTATCTTATGCGGCGACTTTAAGTCTGCGTAACAATAACATAGATGATGAATGTAAAAAGGTTCTGGCAAAATTCAATAGTGCACATAATGTTAATATATATTACGAACCTTTACGTACAAAAATTTATTAATATTAATTAGAATTCTGTTATAAATAATAAAAATGTAATGACTTATTTGCGTTTTTTTTTCCGATTTAAATCAAAAGAAAAATGTTGTGGAAAAAATTCTATTCCTTGAAAGACAGTGGAGGGAAAAGCCGAACAGATCCGAGATGCAAGTTAATAAAGAGAGGATTTTAACTGCCAGTGTTATATTGTTGTACAGTCACTGACAGAAGTAATGTCTCCCAAAATCAAACCTTTCTTCCTAATGGGAGTGGCTTGTTTTCATGCGTTGTCACACATTACATATTTACGTAGAGGGATTTATTGCTACTAGTTTAATTTATATTTTCTTGCATCAAATAGTGCCCAAGCTTTAGCTCGTTTAACTAAATAACTAAAACATCAAATAACTCTGAATGTAAGATTTCGTAGGTTTTTACTGCCGGCGTCAATTCTAATGGAATCTTCTTACGTGCTTTGTCGTTGTATTATTGCAATTTTGCTTGACGTTTTGTTGTTCATGCTGCAGCTTCTACGTGGTCTGTTGTCAAACAGTCTAATAGTAGACACTGAAGATACTGGACAAAGAGACGTAGAGAAAGCTTTCGACAACGCCACAAAACGCACAAGAAAATTACATTTCAATTCCAAATATAAAAGTACTAAAAGCTAGTAAGTAAATACAAAAACTAGAAAGGATAAATTCTACAATATAAAATTAATTAGGTAGTTAATAGTTGATGTAGTAGGGGAGGTCCGCCAACAGTGGCCACCCTTTCTATTATTGTAAAATATTTCAAAAATTAGAAATGTTTAGGGAAAAAAACAAATTAAAAAAATTGCCTCATGTGGCCACTGTACCAAACCAGTAAGGTACAGTGGCCATCAAATATAAGGTACAGTGGCCAAGTTCTATATTTATCATATTATTCTTATTAAAAAAAAATAGCATAACTCAGCAAATAAAGTTACAAAAATAAGGTTACAAAATAAGGAACATTCTTTAGTACAGATTAAAACGTGATAAATCCACTGAAAATTGAAAGTGTCGCTGAACTCTTGCTGTTCCACCCGCTGATACTGGAGATGGTAATATCATAACGACGTCTTCGTCAGTAACAACGGACTCATCGGGAACATCGGGAAATGAAAATGTATTCGCTCCTCTTTTACGTAATAATGTAGTAAAATATTCTTTGTTCACAAAATCGGCTTGAGTCACCCGGCCCGCACAAAATTTTATCTGTTTTTTGGTAGGAAATTTAACTAAAATAAAAGTTCCAACTGTAATTTCTGTTGGCTCATTTATATCCAGTGGTTCGCCGACAATATCAACTTCGTCTGAATCGACAAGCGATAAACTTTCGACGCTACTTTCGCTATCGCTACTGCTACTGTCAGACATTTGTTCAGAAACTAAAGGACATATTTTTTTTCGGGTAGAAGTCTTTACCTTTCTTATGCTTTGTGTTCTGCGTTCTTTTGCAAGCTCTTGCTCCTCTATATCTTTAAATACTGGGGTGCTGGTTAATATTTCCGTGGTTTGTATTTTTCAGATTTCCTTTAGGGTACGGGCGCAGAACATCTGGACTTATAATTTGATGTGGTGGAGTTCTCTTTTCCTTGGGTTCATTATTGCTATGACTTGCTGGTGCCTCTTCGATTTGGTAAGATAAAGTCCTTAATTCTGCTGTCTGAGAATTGCTCTGACTTGGTCCTGCCTCTTCTGCTTCGTTGTTGAGCATATCTGTAACTTGCGCCGGGCAAAACATCATCATCGATAAAAATATTATTATTGAAGGGATAAATTCCTGTAACTTTAAAACCCGATACGCAGTTGTTTGTTGAGAATGCAATATTATAAATTTGCCCCAAAATCTCAGCAATGTCATAGATAGTTATACGTTGACTGGGATGATTCATTAACCACGACTTGCAGGCATTATTATAATGAGCCTTTAAAGGGCCATAAACAGCTCTATCTAGAGGCTGAAGCCTATGGCTTGTATGGGGAGGCAAAGTTACTAAGGTAATGTGATTCTCTCGTGCCTTTTTTTATAGAATGGTATGAAATGTGGCTAACATGATTGTCAAATATCAGCAGTACAGGTACGTCTTTCGTTGGATGGGCGTACGATATAAAATGCTGAAGCCACTGTTCAAATATCTCCGATGTCATCCAACCTGAAGGTGACGCCACGCCAATAGTTCCATTGGGAAAAAAACTTTCTGGGAAATACCAGTAAGTTGCCATTTGCATTAATTGCGCCGCACATTGTAACAAGAGTTTCTCTCTCAGTCGAAGTTACTTGGCCCACTTGTCGTTGAACCGTGGTAAGTGCAGTTTCATCAACGTCATATATTTTATCACTTCTAAATTCGTGAATGTCAAAGACTTTCTTCAAGTTTGCAAAAAAACTTTTGAACGACTGGTTTCTTAAAACCCATAGTACGTCCAAGGGAAGTAGCTTCGGCTTTTCGAATAGAAAGTGGATTCCGTTTAAGAAAATTAGTCATCCAGTACTTTCCCGCCATTTTATGTTCGTGCCAAGATTGAGGAATTCGCTTTTGGTTTGCTACCGCTAAAGAATACGCAAACCTCCTCACATCTTCTGGAGAAAGTCCATAGTGTAATTTTGCGCAAATCTGCAAGTAATTGCACAATTCTTCTTCTTATATAGTATAGTTAGGTGATAATCCTGTTGTGACCATGGTTATGTCTTCAGTATTTTCAAATTTTTGTTTATACCTCCTTAAAGTAGTTCTAGGTATATTGTGACGTTTTGCAGCAGCTTTTGTGGAAAGCTTTCTGGAGAAATTTTTCCAATTCCCGTCTTTTTCGGCTTTGTTCGTGGTGTCGTGTTGTTTCTGAAATAAAAAGAATTCATTATTTAGGAACAGTCGCCACCCCTCTTTCTTTCAAAAAACGAGTGGCCACTGTTGCTTACGTACAATGTGACCACTGTACCAAAATGACGTTGTAAAATAATTTACATAACCTTGAAAGAAATGTTCATGAAACATTAACTTTATCACTGGTATTAAATTATTATATCACAAACAATCCCAAAGAAAGTAAATTGAGAGCAATTTACTTACCAAGAATGAAAACAAACACTGGCAATACTGCACATACTACATTAAATTATCTAGAAGAATTTTTTGAAGATAGATTAATAAGTTTCAATCGCTGGCCAGCAAATTCGCCGGATCAATCAAAAAAATCAATTCAATGAAGGTATTGAATTAATTTCCAAGGTCATAAATATACACTATGCTAACATAACCTTCACATATTAAATATCCATTTTTGACAACTAGACATGATAAAAATGAAGTTAGCCAATCAAGGCAGGCAATATTACAGGCTTACCAAATTAAACACACACTGTACTTCATTAATTTTTGTGTATTATAATTTTTAACAAGAAAATGTAAAAAGCACTAATGAAATTGAATAGATCTGAAATAGGAAAAGGATGTATCTTTAGATGTCGTTAAATCTGCTAATAATTACGGTGTTTATCTACCGCAGCTGTGTTTACTTAAGCCGCCACCGGGCGAACTTCAAGGAATGTAGGTTTGATATTCTTTGCTTTGCAGGAGGAGACATTACTTCTGTCAGTGACTGTACATAGTATTAACACCAACGCGAGAAGAAACGTCGTATAATCCATCAAAACATTTTTTAAACTAAGTTTTTGGAATCGACTTCAGTACTCGTCGCAAATTCTCTGTTGTGTCATCTAAAGAATGAAAACGGGTGCTTCGAAGTGGTAGTTTGAGTTTTGGAAAAAAAGAAAAAGTCGGTCGAAGCCATATCAGGGGAATACGGTGGCTGTTCGATAAGATTTAATGAATTTTTGGCAAGAAATTCGTTTACAATGAAAGTCTTGTGAGATGCAGATTTAGTTGCATACTTGAAAGATAGGGTACAAAATATTGATATTATCTGTTATGCAGACGATACAAATATTCTAATTTATGATGATATTTTGGAGTCACCTTTTTCTAGGGCGGTTCATTCATCATTCAAATAATCGTTTAATGCTAAATAAAGACAAAACTGTGGCTACTTTTTTTACTGTAAATAGATCACTAGATGTTACATGTGATCTCTTTTGCACAAGGCCAACATTGAACCTTCCAGCACATACAAGATCCTGATATGTATTGACAATGTCAAATTTCGTAGGAAGCACTGAAAATAAAATATTCTATTCTATTCTATTCTAACTAGGCGCTTTTTTCTATTTGAAATGTCAAAAATTAGTCAAAAAGGAATGCCAACGACATCTGACGAGATACAGTGCTGTACCTGTATGGCCCTTTCCCATTAGATGGAATAAGATTAGAATTAATCCAATGTCTGAAGTTATTACACAATATACGTTGAGAGAGGAACTGGGATGGAATTAGATCTTGTATTTGGAGGAACACTAACGAGATTGAAATGGTCGAAACAAGGAAGTAATATTTTATCTTTTTTCATTGCAAAATTGGAAATACGAGGAAGCATTCTTAGCCTACTATAGAAGCAAACAAAATTTGAAAATCAAAATATTTTATTAGTCGAATTTGCAACGCCGACTTTAGACCAATCAAAAAGACTTTGTTATCTTGCTCTGCAAACCAGGCCTCCACAGCTTCTATCACCTCTTCTTTTAATTTTTGTTTAGTTGAAAAAAGACATAAGAGTCGGACGTAACCAGATCTGGTGAATAAAGGGAGTGATCAGTAACATCGAATAATAATTCTCAATTATTGTTTTCCACCCTTACCCTGAAAATCAATCATGATTACTCCATGGCAATCCCAAAAAAACTGAAGCAAGAACAGATTTTTGAACACGAAACTTTTTAGGCTTTGGAGAACCAGAGTCTCTCCACTCCATCGATTATTTCTTTGTTTCTGAGTCATAGAAATGTATTTTCAAACCAAGCATCCAATGTGATGCTGATCAACATTCAAACATTTGGGGATCCATTTTGCAAATGATGGACGCGTTTAGTACCTCAGATATTCCTTTGTTTTTTCGCCAGTACCACAATAGAAGAAATCCATCTCATAAAACTCGTGTTGTAATTGTTTCATTGTTAACCTCGATAATATTTCCGAAACATTGAGTTACAACAAAGGTGCCATTAATTTTAATTCGTTGCTTTATACATTGTTTACCCACACTGATATATAAACGAAGAAAGAAGGAATCCGATATACATACATACAAGATCAATTTTTTGTCTTGTATCTTAATAACATGTTACTGTACTACATCGTTTTGGTGTTGGTTTTTACACCCAGTTTAATTGTAGCAGATTTAAGTGATATAACGGTTAAAGCAACCAACACGAGTCAAGATAATCTCGATGATCTCGATCCAATAGAACATGCAAACATAACAGATCTAACTGGTAGCACTATATTAATAATCCACGAGACTTCAATACCAGTACTAGAAACAACTGATTTCCCCCAGTTTCCCATTTTGGGCGTTTTGGAAATATTACACTGCGGATTGGAGGTGATACAAGAGGGAGCCTTCCATAACCTACCACAATTACACAAACTCGTAATCAAAGGGAACAACATCACTAAAGTTGAGAGGAAATCATTCGTGGGAGCCGGACCGATCACTATACTAACGCTTGAAACTAATGGTATCACCGAACTTGAAGACGCCGTCTTCAGTGATTTACCAACATTGGAAGATCTCGATTTATCTAACAACGAGATCACGTCGATTAAACCGGAATGGTTTGCGAAATGTGATAAATTAACGATACTGAATCTATCTTGGAACTTCATCACCGACCTCGCAGATGGCGTCTTTTTAAATCTCAAAAGTTTGACTCACCTAAACCTAGACGATAACAATATTAATACTATAGGGGAGAAAGCTTTCGCTAATTTAACATCGTTGGAGGAGCTAATATTGTCGATGAATTCGCTCAGCGTCCTCGCGGATAATACGTTTAACGGTTTTAAAAAAAATTCGAGTATAAATTTGGCGTACAATAATCTACCGTGTCTGAGCGACCACCTTAAGAATTCTTTAACTGATATTTCAGTAAATTTTGACGGTAACGCATCTGATATAGATTGCGAAGACACTCTAACGAAACCACCTGATTCATCTGATGTTGAGGTTGCAACTGAACAAATTACTTCGAAGCCCGATCAGAACGTTACCTCTGAATCTTCATAAAGATTTGAATGTGTTTTATTTTTCGCTCTCACCACCCCCATCGCGTATCCTATATTATTAAAGTCCTAAATTAATTAAGATGATCTCACGGTTTTCTTTTAAATTAATAGTGATTGCAGTTACAACACATAAGTAATTAGTGGAGATGTAAGTTGATTAATTTTCAATACAAGATGCTCAAAAAGTTCTATTTATTTTTTAAACCTTTATCTCTTAAGTTAAATCTTAAATTTATAAAACTAAGAAGATCACTCAATAAAAATTTTTTGTTTCAATTTGAAGGCTCTTGAGGTATACACCAAAACTCCATCTCCCGTCTTTAAAAAATCATTTGACAGCGTTGGCCAGGAAGACACTGGGAAGGACAAGTACCTCAACCCCAACCAACCCTCTGTTAGCGGACTTAATAGGACTCGAAGCAAATCGGGAACCTCCTAGGGTAAAAATCCAGAAGAGTGATGATGAGTATACAAAATTCCTAGAAGACTAACAACATCACAACCTCACAACAGTGGATAACACACCCCACACACTCTAATAACCCATAAGACTTAAAGAGCCTTTCATTGAGAATAGAGGGGTAAAGGACTCATAGTCTAACCCTAGGAAAGAAAAGTAGGATCATCGGAAACAGGGTACGTTTTGGACTTAAAATGGCATCCCTAGTGACGATCATTTCATTCCAGTTTTTACAATATAACAATAAAAACGTCTTTAGAGTAAAAATGCAATGAAGAGTCTGTAGAAATAAAACCGAAAACTGGCAAATATGGCTCGGTGGAGGGGAGAGGGGCAACTCGCTAATGTGCGGTTATAAAGGGAGTTGGAGATGCAAAAAAAAACAAAAATTAAAGAATAAATATACAGAAATGAAAGGAAAAAATGGGGCACAGTCCTCCGACCTGACAGATATAGTCAGGGGGGGGAGCCAACTCGCAAATGTGCGGTTATGATGGAAATCTGAGATGCAAAAACAAACAAACAAATTAAACAATTAATATACGGAAATGTAAGGAAAAATATGGGGCACAGCCGTCTAGTCTAACAAATATAGTCACGGGGACAAGGAGGGGGACCAACTCGAAAATGTGCGATTATGATGAGAGTTGGAGATGCAAAAAAAAACAACCAAAATTAAAGAATAAATATACAGAAATGAAAGGAAAAATGGGGCACAGCCCTCCGGAGTGACAAATATAGCAATGTCGGGAGGAAGGGGGAGGGGACGAACCAACTCGTAAATGTGCGGTTATAATGGGAGTCGGAGATGCAAAAAGAACAAAATTAAACAATAAATATACGGAAATGGAAGGAACAAATGGGGCATAGCCCTCTGGTCTAACAAATATAGTCACGGGGACAAGGAGGGGGACCAACTCGAAAATGTGTGGTTATAATGGGAGTCGGAGATGCAAAAAAAAAAAAAAATTAAATAGAATAAATATACGGAAATTGAAGGAAAAAATGGAGTACAGCTCTCCTCCCTGACAAATACAGTAGCGAGAGTAGGAGGGGCACAGCCCTCCGACCTGACAAGTATAGCGACGGAGGCGGGGGGCAACTCGCAAATGTGCGGTTATGATGGGAGTCTGAGATGCAAAAAGAAATTAAAAATAGACAATAAATATACGGAAATGGAAGGAACAAATGGGGCACAGCCCTCTGGTCTAACAAATATAGTCACGGGGACAAGGAGGGGGACCAACTCGAAAATGTGTGGTTATAATGGGAGTCGGAGATGCAAAAAAAAACAACAAAAATTAAAGAATACATATACAGAAATGAAAGGAAAAAATGCGGCACAGCCCTCCGGAGTGACAATTGTAGCAATGTCGGGAGGAAGGGGGAGGGTACGAACCAACTCGTAAATGTGCGGTTATAATGGGAGTCGGAGATGCAAAAAGAAAAAAAAATTAAACAGTAAATATACAGAAATGGAAGGAAAAAATGGGGCACAGCCCCCTGGTCTAACAAATATAGTCACGGGGACAAAGAGGGGGACCAACTCGCAAATGTGTGGTTATGATGGGAGTCAGAGATGCAAAAATTAAACAAATATACAGAAATGGAAGGATAAAATGGGGCACAGCCCTCTGGTCTAACAAATATAGTCACGGGGACAAGGAGGGGGACCAACTCGCCAATGTGTGGTTATGATGGGAGTCAGAGATGCAAAAATTAAACAAATATACAGAAATGGAAGGATAAAATGGGGCACAGCCCTAGGCCTGACAAATATAGCCAGGGAGGGGGGACCAACCCGCAAATTTGCGGTTGTGATGGGAGTTGGAGATGCAAAAAGAAACAAAAAAATTAAATAGAATAAATATACGGAAATTGAAAAAAGAAATGGAGCACAGCTCTCTTGCCTGACAAATACAGTTGCGAGAGTAGGAGGGGGAGGGGCGACCAACTCAATAATACATAAAATGTATTCTAAAAAGATGAAAAAGTTGGCATTATAAATTGGTATCAAGTCGGAAACAGTATTAGAAATATACGAGATCATTTTGCTGCAAAATATCCCGACAGACCAATAGCCGCTCTATCAACACAATTATTAAAACATTTAATACAAGAATTTCGTATTAGACGTTTTTTTTATTTACTGTTTGATGAGATCTACGCCCTCTGTTAGTCAAGTATTCAACATGCAAAAACGCATGTTTGCAATAGGAGTAATGTCGGTTGCATAACTATCCATGCGTTGACATGGGACAAATAAAATCGAACAGGGGGGAGACCAACTCGCAAATGTGCGGTTATGGTGGGAGTCAAAGATGCAATAGGAAACAATAGATAGAATAATTGTTTTAAGATTGCAAGACTACCTCGCGTGGCATTGCTGCCTTCTTCACGCGCGACTTTGGGAAGGGAGTACAATTACACGCGAACTTTATACCCACTTTTACATATGCTTAAGAGAAATCAACTATTGTAATGTAAAAAAATTGCAAACTAATTAAAAAGATCGTATAAAAAATTAATTCCTCATTGTTATCACCCACAATACTAACGACACATTGTGTTACGACAAATTAGGCGTTAATTTTAAATCGCTTCTTTGTGCATTGTTTAGCTGTAGTTATATAAACGACAATGTTACCATTCTTTTTATGTAGAGAAAATTTCTGGAATTGAACAGTTAAATTTCAGTCTCTAAAATATAGTATTGGTGTAAGTTTTTACCGCAATTTTAGACTTCAGTAATGTCAACATGAATTTATGTCAGTGAAGAGCAGCCAGGTCCCATTGATGTCTACGGTCAAGAACTAGACGAAACTGATTTTTGATTAAATTGACGAAAATACAATCATTCGAGGAAGCCGAACCAATCACGTAGGTATCTAGATATTGGAGAGAATAAAATTAATTCAGTAACATATCAACTTTAGACTGGCTCAATTTAAACGGAACTTTTTAAATATTTTATCTCATGCGTCATGGATCAATGTCGCGCTCAATAAAATAGATGACGACTGTGAGTTTTTTTTCTTCTCCTTCTTGTCATATACCAGGCATAAAATAAAGATCTAATCTGCATTAGAAAAAGCATATTCAAAGCAGTTATTTGTTTTTAAACCACCACCATATTACGATTCAAAAATTTTCGATTCATTCACTTCTCCTATCTCACGGTGACCCTAATATCGAACGCAAGAACGAATAACAAAGCCCTTTCGACGAATTTTCCGCAATTTCCGTTCGTCGACTGCCCCAGTTACAAATTCAATGTTTGTCAACAGAGTCAATTCGTCAAATAATACCTCCCATCGTGTACGTATATGGATAGGTAGAGGGCAAACAAAAAGACGAATTAAAACGAATTTTCGGCCATCGGGATGCTCGATCCCCAGCGAGCAGCGATGGCATTGCCGTAACGAACTCGTTATGACGCTATTAATTTTTAAAATAGAGCCGGCGATATCAACAAAAGAAAGAGGAATCGGAATCGATTCTGTCACCCAAAAAAAAATGAGGTTGAATATATGTATGTATGTGTGCGGATGATGTCGGTAGGGGTGGATATGGGACCGGTTTCTGTTGGCGTATTTATTGTTTGTTGATATCCCGGATGGTAATTTTAGATAGTAGAAATGGGAATAACCGATACAGGTAGCTTTGAATATGAAGAGATGTGTTAATTTTTTTTTTTTATTATTATTTTTCTAATGTGGTGGGTGCTTAGTTGCAGTGACTCCGTAAACTGTATCGCTTGTCTGGCTATCACTGCAACTCTCGCGGTGTAGTTTTTATGCGTGTATGTTGTGTTCAATTGGATTTGTGACAGCATTATATCGCCTTTTATGATGCCGCGCTCCCAACAGCGAATGGCAAGTCGATCCGGGATTAAATTCTCTGAAAAAATGTCACCGTCCCTCCAGAGAATTGAACCCAGGCGCCTATCGTCCCCTCACAACGATAGTCAGCCGCCTAACCATTGCGGCCATCGACCCGTTTGAATACGTTAATGTAATTTTAAGGAAATAGAAGCAGGTAATAATGGATCTATGAGGATAAATGAAGCTGTAAGAAATTTCGATATGCCAGCGGTAATGATTAAAGTGCGGTAACAGTAATTTTGGTAATTTTTTTTACCGGTAATTTTGAAAAAATCTAATACAATCACATTTAAGCGACAGCGACCATCCTTTTTATGCATTATGCGCCATCTATAGCCTTGAATCTTTCAGAGAGTTGCATTGTTTTGTAGCAGATGGCAGTGATAGTTGGATTAGTAAGTAATTCCCCGATTTCGATTTATGCGTGTTGGGCCATTCAGGGGTAGTACTAAACCAACAGTCTGTCCATCAACTGTCAAATATAAACGACCAAACAGGTTGTATTGGCAATATGGTTACGTTTTATTTGATTAAATTTTATAGAATACAGTAGTTTGGTAGTTTGTTTTGAATCTTGTGGGAAAAAAAGTAAATAATACTACTAAATATGCTTGCAAATTTTGTGGGAAGTGTTACAATCTAAATGGAATAAGAATTCAAAATCATATAAATAAGTGGAAGTTGGGTAAAGGAAAAGAAAACGTTCCAAATAGAAAAATCGATTGTGTTAACCTCAAAAACTGAAAATGATTTTTTGTCTGCTTCTGAGTCGACTTCATCGTCTGGTTTATTAGCCAAAACCGAAGGAACAAGTACAGACAGTACACTATCACTCCCATATGAATTTGATACAGATGCAGAAAAGCGAAAAATTCAAAATAAAAGTTTCTACGCTTCCTTAGCTTCGTTGAGGTTAGATTAGTTGTTTGTAGTTTTGCAAAATAAAAGTTTGGACGTTTTGGTGGAATTCTTGGTGGGATAATATTACGAGTATTATACTACTATTGCAGTATTAATAAAATTATTGTAGCTAATTACAACGCCCGTTCGAAAACACATATCTGGGAGCTCCTTGCAAGAGCTGTATTTTCTTCTGGTACCATAAGCCTAGGTATATTTGAAGAAGAAGGATTTGTAGAGGCTTTTAAACGCATTAGACCATCATTGGAACTGCAAGGTAGTTCTGTCAAATAGACTGTTGGATTCCGAATTTTTAAGAGTTAAAGCCAACATATATGTTAAAATGCACGAAGCCGTTTCCTTAACTCTAAAATGTGATGGTTGGTCAAACATTAGGCATGAAGGAATAATAAATTTCGTAATTAATACCCCAACTCCTGTAGTTTATAAATGTTTAGATACCAAAGCTACCACATAAATTTTTGGCAATGGTTACAGACAACGCAGCCAATATTAAATCGAAAGCCATGGTTAAAGATATGAAATACAGCCAGGTGTTAGCGGCAACATTCAAGGAAAAACTCTATTATCTCTATCTATTTTACAAAATAAGCAAGATCTACAGGAACTAGCCATTTCCCAAAATGTAGCAGATATTTTAAGCAAAGACATCAAAACTAGAATTTTGACCGACAAAGTATACTGGGTACCTACGAGTAGAAACATTTGTAGAAATATTTAAAGTTATTACCCGGATTATTACAATTTTGGAGTCAGATCGCCCTTTCGCACTTTTTGAACTGCTTACCTGATTCCTCTTTAACAAAAGAAGAAGAAAAACAGCTGATGCAGTCATTCAAACAGAGAAAAGAAGTGGCCCTTTCACCATTAGATTTTGCATCCAATATATTAGACTGTACCAATCTGGGAAAAGATTGAACACCTAAACACATTTTGAAAGGGATGGAGTTCTAAAGAAGGTTATTGGAAATCTGATTTTTTATGGAATATGGCAAAGTCAGAAAGTGATATTCTTATACAGTGGTGGAAAGGTCTATGTTCTGAAATGAATCAGCTATAGCTGTTGCGATTTCAGGCAATATATATAATGCACTTTTTATTTTTAATAGTTAAATTAAGCTTCTATTATTTACAGAGGTACCTGCATCATCAGCCGCCTTTTAGTACCTATAGTTTAGCACCTAAGTTTAATCGCTTAACCAACAAAAAAGCTGCAAAATTAGTATTCTTAAAACATAACCTGCAATCGATGAAAAGGGAATATTGGCAAGAAAGGAAGCCATTAGAGATAGATAGATAGTTAATTAAGTGGGATGGCTATGTGGCCTCTTGCTACTGTGTGTATTCCAGGTGAGTTTTTGATCAAAGGTAACCCCAAGTATTTTGCTTCCTTGGCCACTGGGATTTCTATATCCCTTAATCTTACCGGTTTAAGCTCCCTAAGGTCTCTCTTTTTTGTGAATGCAACAATCTGTGTCTTCATGGCATTAATAGACAGCCTTTCTCGAATGCACCAATGGTTCATAATATTTAGGGCTGTTTGCATTCGTTCAGAAATCTCTCCTGCAAATTTTCCCTTCACTACGATTGCGAGGTCGTCTGCATATCCGATACAATAAAAGCCCTTGGCTGACAGTTCCTCTAGCAGCTCATCAACTAGGTTTGCCCACAGTAGAGGCGACAGTACCCCTCCCTGTGGGCAACCCTCCACCCCCTGGCCTTGCTGTTAGCGTGGGTTCACCTATTGTGGATATGACCACCCTGTTTTCCAGACTGGCCTTTACCCACCGACAGAGTGTGGGTGGGTGAGATACCTCGTCTTGCTACTGCTTCTACAAGAGAGTGCGTTGTGGCGTTATTAAACGCTCCTTCTATGTCCAGAAAGGCGGACAGGGCTATCTCTTTATCCTCTATGGTTTTAGAGAGTAGTCTATTCAAATCATCCAGTGCCAGTTCTGTTGATTTGCCGGGTTGGTACGCGTATTGACGGTCGCTGAGTGGTTTAGCTTTCAAAGCGCCGTCTCTTATATATCTGTCAATTAGCCTTTCAAGTGTTTTAAGTAGAAAGGATGACAGACTTATGGGTCTGTATGACTTAGAGGTGAAGTCCGCAACTCTACCTATTTTGGATAGGTATACCACTCTTACTTCTCGCCATTTTGTCGGTATGTATCTCCATGCAATACATGATTTGAAGATTTTACACAGATGGGGAACTAATGCCATGGAACTAAGCCATTAGAGAAAGGAAGAATGCTCCAAGAACTGTTACTACAAGAGAAGTGAGATAGAGACGTAACACTCGTTTCAGATTCCGAAAAAGAGTATGAAGCAATGAACAGTGACTCAGACTCAGATGACGCCCTCGAAGAAGAAAGTTGGAATAGTGAGAAGGAGACTTGTGCAAGTCTTGCTGAAACGTTAGGTTTCGAGGGAGAACACTTATCAAATGAAAATTACCGGTAAACTTCAATCACTGGTCATGGTAGTCATTCATGCAGCTAGTCATATGAATGATGGAACCAGCTAAATACCATGATATAGCCGCCAAAATCATAACAGAATCTCCGCTATGCTTCACTGTAGGATGCAGGTAGTGTTGTGGATCGTAGGCTTCTTCTCTCCATACAATTGCAATTTGTAACAATGATTCATCAGACCATACCACATCTTGAGCTTGGCTTATTATTATAAATTTATTTATTACACATTCTTTATCTTAATGTAACAATTGAAAAGAACTTTCCACGATGAACAATAGAGATCAATGGATATTGCAAGATATATAAATTCCAACTTGTACGAGCGAGTTAATTATAAATTCCCTCGACTTATTTCCCCCAATAATGTCATTCAAAATCCCGTCCTTAAAAACACAGAGCATCAAACACGAGGGTATACACAAGGAATTTCACGAAGTAGTCAGGAGAAAAAGCATCCTCCTTTGCCTTTTAATAAGGAGATTTCGCCCCTAATTTAGAACCCTTGACGTATCGTCCTCCAATTCTTTCCCATTTCGTCCGTATCCCCATCTCTCTCTCACTCTACCACTGGATTTTCCTCGTCTCCGAGTCCTATCCAATATCCCACACCCCTTGTTGTACATACAATCGAATGACGGCAACGGATCCTTCTCTCCATCGTCGTCCTCGTTGGTCGTCGTGTCAACTCTCGTTTCGACAGCAAATTACGATCCCGACAAAAGCGCCGTCTAGGCAGCTATTCTGACCGCAAATGACAAGCGCATTAACTTCCTCCCTCCCTCTACCGTACCGCGCTTTGGAAAGCCCACAATTTGCTTAATTAAAACCGGACCGCTACCTTGACGCGTCGCCGGATTCCGGCACCCCGGAAACCCGGAAAAGCCGTACCGGCCACGAAAAGTAGTATTTTTTTCATTAGAGTAGGCGACGATCGTCGTCGGTATTACCTTGAGGTTTGCCTTTCCTGCCTTGGAAACGTAAAGAAAGGGGGTGACACGTTCAAATTAACCAGACGATTTGTTGTGTGTTCGAAATTGTGTCCGGGTCTGAAGTTTGGCAACCGAGTAATAGTGGAGCTCGGAATTTTAATTAGAGATCATTTTATAATAAAGAAATATTTGTTTCAGAAATCGCAATATTACTACCCGGTGCGCTCTCACACACCAGAAAGATGAACATCACAAACGACATCAGGCGAAACCTCAGATTGAGCAATCCAGAAGAGCATCCCGAATACGATCCTGAGAGAGAGTAAGTCTACAACCTATATACTTACAAAGATTCATTCTATATTGCGCAAAACCGCTAATATCGTACAATTAGTTCAGATTTATGTTCATAGGAAATCCTGATTTAGTTTCCGCCTCTAATATAAACAACTAATATGGATGCAGTAGATAATTTCGTTAATATTACGCGAGATATTCTCATGCAAGTTTGAAGTTTCGCTAAAGTGCAACGTTCGGGAAATTAACTCTAACCGTTCCATGCCAAAAACTTTTATCTTAATCTTAGATATAAGGTCGAAGAAGGAGAGAGACCTGTTGATACCCTATTATAGTTAGTAAGAAGTTAAACGGAAATTAGCTATTGTAACGCTCATAATATTCAAAGTAGATATCATATGAGAATATAGGAAAGGAAGAAAATAAGATTCCACGTTTTAGATCCTATATTGTTACCATAGGGAAATCATATAACCCCAAACAATAGCGTAACGGAGTCTTTTCCATTTTCTTTTATTAAATTTAACCCACCGACATATAAGGATTCTTTTACCGGACCGGAAAGAAAAAATACATATTTTCCCTTATTTTCCGCAAAACTGTCCAGGAAATAGTAGCCCTTTTCGCTTCGGTGTACGGCTTCCCCTCTTCAGTTCTTGCTTTCGGCTTTTACAGAACCGATAACCGTAATCGTAAAAGAGGGTCCGTGAATATTTCGAGCGCTACCTTTCAGTAAACAAAGTGCTTCGATTTTCTTAACTTAATACATTCGTCATGCTCTTATACTTAATGATAATCGTAGTGAAACGGTTTTTTTTTACTGTAACACATCAAAATATTAAATGCTTTAGTGCTCGCATTAAAATGGTTTGAATCTTATTTGTCGTTAAAAGGAAACCAAACGTCACAATTGGATCATGAAATGACTTTATAGTAAGGTCATGCTAACTGTTTCTATTGGAGAAGATGGCGGCCAGAATTGCGTTAGCTTAGGACAGCGATTATTAACTGAATTAACTGAAATATAGTGTTATATGAAAAATCAAATCAAAATAATTCAAATAATTTTTATATTAAGTACTTTACAATTAATTTAGACCCACCCTCTCTTACCTTCCCAAGCAGCATCAAAGTACCGGTAACCGAGATCGGAACTTCATACAAGTCGTTGTTACGTTAATATGACTAAAAAAACAACTTTCTAGTTTTTCCTACTTTTATTTAAACGTTTTTGGCAATTATGTAGTTATTATTACTACAATTTGGAACTTAATAGTTTCAGTACTTCTAGGTAGCTTTTGAAGTTTCTGGAATGAGACTGTTACTATTATAAAATAACTTTAAGGTGGCACAAACTTTAAAGTGATATTCGATAGTCTCTGTAACGTTGTTTTGTTACCAATATTTCACTTCAAAGTTTTTATTACTTTATGGTAGCGTTGAAAGTAACTACGACGTCGTTTCTACTTTTGAAATTCCTTCAAAGTTATGGAACTGTGTAGTAATATTTAAGGTGAAATTAATTATCTCGCTACTCACAAAAACTACTTCACAGTAATTTTTACTTCCCACTCTGCCAATCCTACTTTCCAGTAATTTCTGCAAAATGCGCCATATTTACTGACAAAATGTAGGACGCCATTACATTAATTTCAATTTCCTTATTGTACAACAATTACAGTATCCTCAAAATATCATAAGAAAAAGAACAATTAAAGCGAAACTGAATTCCTATAATTAGAAGAAAGGTTAGAAAAACATTTCAACACCTTTCACCAATTTCATGCATTTTTTTATTGTCTAACCGAAAAAAAATAATTGTAAAACATATATTTCGAGATGGCGCGTTTAATTTTTCAATCTATCAACATCACATTTGACAGAATTTTTTAAGCGTTTTGAATTTCTTTGTATTCGAAATTGTAAATCAGCAAAGTTGTGCGTACCCCTACAAGCGATATATTTCCTGAAACCTACAAATATTATTTCCATTATGGGTGCCGCGGCTGAATAATGACGGGAGATACTTAAAAGCTCTTTTTAAATATGTAAGAGAAAGACAAGGCGAAAACGACAAGCGAAGAAACGAAACCTTATAAAGTAGCAATGACCACGCCGCTACGTCCCCGCCACTTAGTTGGAACGTAAGTGCGACGTAGCGGTATAAGTAGCGGGGTAGTAATTTTTACGTAGCTATCACCTTCAAAATGTTCCCCATTTTGGTCGTTGGCACGTAATGGAAACGTGGCAATAACGTTCCCGTCATTAGTAACCACAACTTTATAATTCCCAACAACAGTCGTTGGGACGTAGCAGCGACTAAAAATGCTGCTTGGGTTAGTATGTATAATATTAAAAATAAAAATAGTAACTACTTCCCGACTTCTGGTCTTCTGGTCCTTCTTTCGTTTGAAATTTTTCTTCTTTTCCTCTTTTCACTTTTCAATCTTTTCAAATCTTTTGAATCTTCAAACTTTTTCCTTCACCTGTCTCTCTAATTTCTTTTATTCTTTTCCTCTTTTCACTTTTCAATCTCTTCAAATTAATTTCCAATGTTCTTCTTCAAATTTCACTTTCTATTTTTTAAATGTTTTTCTACTTTTTAAAAGAACTTATCTTTTTCGTCTGAGTTTTCCTTCTTTTCAACCTTTCAAAAAAAAAACCAATTGTCCACCTTTTCTTGTTTTTTCTTGACCTCCTTCTCAAATTTTATTATTATTTTCAAAAACCACAGTAACATGAGTGTGCGTCGTACGTGTAATTTTGACAAAATATTTCCTAAATTTACAATGCTTAACATAATATTCTAACGAATTTTGTTGGAAATTAACGAAATAACATAAGAATAGATATAAATTTATACAATTCGAAAATAAATATATATGAAAAATTAGTGACTTTTGTGGTGCTGAAGTTTATCTGCTAAAAATTCTATTTTGGGGTTATACTTGGTACATTTCAAGGCCAAGCAAGCGCCACTGATTTCATCTGTTAGCTGATTCCGTGTGTTTGTCTTAATATTATTTAATGCTGAGAACAATGTCTCATAAAAATATGTGGATAAAAAAATTGTTAGCAAAGCCATTGCTAAATCTTTCAAATTCTCTTCCAATTTCTTCTTCTCCATCCTCCTCCTCTTCTTCATTCTTCAAACGATTTTGTTCAATATTTTCACCTACTGATCTTAACTCGACAAATCCGTGAGTCAAAATGCTATTCTGAAAATTTACCATCGTCAATTTGCATCCATTGAAAATCCTTTAATTCCAAAGTATTGTAATCAACTACATCAGGATACTTAATTATTTTAATTGTCTTCCAACTATGTAACATGACGATCAAGTGCGTCCGTTTGCCGAATGTAGTCGAATGCACTCAAAGATTCTTATAGTCGAATATAGAAGAGAAACAATTTAGTATCTGTTTATGATCTCTACATGTTTGTGTAAAAATATTAAGATCTTTTGATATAGAGGAGAATTTCTTTACAACACCCTCATCCAGAACATTTGACATCAGGTCTCCACAGCTTCTAGCACCTCTTCGTTGGAAGGAAATTTACCACCATTTAAACTTTTTATCAGTCATATCTTTCCTCCTGTCCATATTATTGTTTTTCCACCCTTATCTAGAAAATCGATCATGATTACACCAGGAGATTTTTGAACACGAAACTTTATAGACCTTAGATAACCAGAGTGTCTCCATTCCATCGATTCCTACTTTGTTTCTGGGTCGTAAAAATGTATCCAAGTTTCGTCCATAGTAACAATACGACTTAAGAACTCCGCATCATTTTCAAGCTGAGCACATCATCGAACGTGATACTTTCACCCTTACACGCTTTTGGTCAACATTCAGATATTTGGGAATCCATTTTGCAAATCCACATTGATTACGGATATGATGGATACGTTCAGTACCTCAGATATTCGCTTCAGCCCAATTCGACGATTTGACAAAATCATGTCATGAACTGCATCAATATTTTTGAGGGACGGTCACCGAAACTGGCCTCCCGGATCGGTCATCGATCATCTTTAATAGTAAATGGACCTCTTTTGAAGCTTGCAATCCAATTTTTCACGGTCGTAAGGACGAAGGACGCAGATGATGGCTCCATACTCCAATTTTTCGATTTTTCAAAATTTCAGTCGACATCCCTTTTTTCGAATTTTATAACGCAACTTTGATTTGACTTTTTGACGTGAAACTGTACATTGATACAGCAAATATGTTATTTTTCGTTGCTATGGTATCGCAATATTATTAATTATCTACGGAACCGGTCTAGGCTAACTAGATATCAATACATCCTCGTAGTGAACTACCAATTTGTTACAGCACAAGCAATCGTCCAGATTTTGGAACCACGTTTGACTGACTTCATTATTATTAGAATGCCAATGAAGGCATTGGGTTCATTCGCTGATAGACTGTTTTGTTCGGTGTAGATATTAAATTGACATTTTATATAAATCAAAAACAGCGACGATAAACTCCAAGAAGGTCTCAACCTCCAATTAGCGACGTCTTCTTCATCACCTTCTAAAGATTTTGTTATTTCCTCATCCTCGAGCCACCCTCTGAGTACTAAATCATCTGCCTGTGCGTTGCGTTTTTTTTTCAGCTTGATTATCATTTATATCGTTTTTCCTATTCTCCATAGGAGCTGCAGCAAGATGCACTGACATTTGATTACGAGGAAGGAAGTATTAATGTGGATCAGCAAATATCAGAAATGCAAAAAAAAATCTATTGAAAACAATTAGGAGACTTTTTCCTCCTTCCTTAAGCTTAACATAACCTCAACATGGAACTTTGTGAAATAAAAGGACATCTAAACCTACTAATTTCGTCTGGTACTTAATTTTCAGATACCTAGACATGCAGAAAATATAATCCGATAACAAATATGGCCAATTTTCAGTTTTAAGCTAACAAATGACGCTGCAATACAACACCTGCACAAATATGGAGGGATCAGTGTTTATTTATGATCCCCTATATCAAAGGGCATAAGGGTTAAGGTAGCAGCAACAGATGGTGGATAATCGATATCAAATGAGTATTCAAACTCAAAGGTGATAGTGATGGAAAACCATGTGACTTCAAACCTGGATTACATGAAGGAACCTCTCCCTTCATGAGATCATCAAACAATTTAATATCAATTAACACATCACTCAATAACTCTCCTCACTAACTTTATCAATCAACATACTCTCAATATACTTCAAGAGTGATACAACTTTTCGATACCCTTTATGTAAAACGATTTGTCTTTGCTCTCAAAATAAGCCCCAGATTCGGAAATCACTTCTTCATTTGAGCCAAATTTCTGTTTCTGGAGCATCTTTTTCATATCTGCAAAAAGCTAGTAGTTGTTAAGGGTCAAATCTGAAGAGTACAGGGGTGGGGAAGCAATTCAAAGCATAATTCATCCCATTAAAAAATTGTTCTCATCTGGACATAGTCCCAAACAATTTTGCCAGCCGACTTTTGAGTTTTTGGTTTTCTCAATTTAGACGACTTTCACCTGCTGTTGTCCAATCAGTTGACGATCTTTTTGATTTAGGCGTATAGGACCCATGTTTCATCTATTGTCACATACCGCTTGAAACAGCTCCAAACAGCGCTCTGAATTGTCAACGCGTGTTGTTTCTGGTCCGGTGTAAGCAAACGCGACACCCACTTCAAAAGCACCTTGAGCATGCCCAAATTTTCATCTAAAATTGTAAAGACACTTCCTTCTAATATCTTCAAGGTGTCAGCTATCTCGCGCAACTTCATTTAACGGTCTTTTAAAACTATTTTGTGGACATTTTGGTGTTTTTGGGAACAATTGCCGATTTTGGGCGACCAGAAGGTTCAGCATCATCGGTGATAGCATACCAGTCAGTAATAGTTGATTTCCCTGACGCAGAGTCCCCATAATGCTTATCAAGCCACCGTTTGGCTCCAACACTATTTGTCCCCATCAAAAAACAATGTTTAATCAACACACAAAATTCCTTTCTATCCATTGACTTGAAAATTACAAAACTGGGGTCACCAAAAAGGTCTGTAACCTCTAAACAAGCGGTGAGAATGCCATGAAATTTTGAAACGTACTGTTTGAAGGTTAGTACTACCGTACTACCCGGAAATGGGTTTGTCAACTAGGTTGCCATGTGTCAGTCAAAAATATTGGAATTTAAAGTTTTGAGTTTCGTTCTTGAAATAAGAGACAAAAACTTGGATGTTAAATATAAACAATTTCCTAAAGCAGGAATTAGAGAAGAAACAAGAAAACACAAATTGCAATATCAGCAAAACGACACAGCGCATTTCGTTATTACCTCTACTGTATCTGCGCAGAAGATATTTAATCAAAAATGCATATTGCTTTGGGTATTAAAATTCAATTTCAACGAACCCAACTACATACGTTTGCACTTGCACGAGTATATGTATAGTACATACACCCATTGGCTAATGTAATAAAGATCTGCATTTCCATATGTAATCAAGGTATACACTGTTACGAAGTACGCAACCGCAATCCAAAACCGGTAGTGAGGACTGTATACACACCGCAGACAATTCGTATTACACACCGTGCACTAACCGGTAACGAGAACTGTGTGCTTGCCCTGTAAGATGGTTCGACCACGATGGGGGGGTTAATAAAATTACTTCGCTTTACGAGCGTGCTCATCGCATTACCAAGCTTACGTGCAACAATGCGGTAATGCCGGATTCAATTCGATTAATACCGAATGATTCTAAGATGATTGAAGTGAATTAACGAGGTGGAATCGCTGAAGGAGATTAGAGAGTCTTTTGTAATATAACTCTTTTTTTCCTATTTTGCATTTATAAATTCCAAGTTGACGATTATAGCTGACGAAAGCTTTTAAAAAACAAAAGCAAAGAACGTAAGATCAGGAATTTTCAGAAATGTCAATTAAAGTCCAATAAACGCTAATAAGATTTCAATTCAATGATGTTTGACAATTATCAGCCACTAATCAATGAAAAAATTTCTGATTTTTGATCGGTTAATTCAGTCGATAAATGGAGTTCTTAATCTACCAAACCAGGAAAGATCCCAACACAGCCTTGAAAAAGACTAACCTCTAAGTGAACTTGATCATCAACTCCACGATTCAAGTCGTGACTTTCTCAACACCTCATAGTGGTTGGTACACTCAAAACCTCAAGCCAATTTCATTTAATTTCCTGCCATAGCAAAAGCTTGCCGATGCAACTAGATTGGAGAGATTGAAGAAAGAAATCTTCATCCACGAAATCAAGGGTGAGTCTCAACTCGTACTTCCAAATATTTCGCCTCAAGGAAGTCATTCCTATCACTTTCAAGCTCTCATTTACAAGATAATTACATCCAGCCAAAATCCTAATACATTGTGCGGCAAAAAGATCTGACGACTTTAAAGTAAAAACAACATAAAAATGAAAAGCGATAAAAATTGTTTTATTGCTTATTACAGAAAATGACATCAGAACAACCGATTTCGTCCATTTAAGGTTTGAAGGTAACGTCCTTTAAATGATGTCCTCCTTCGAACAAGCATTCTTCCAGTCTTGCACTGAAGTTGTCGAACACCTTCTCTAATAATGCAGGAGACAGATTGGCGATTTCTTGGCTTATGGCCTCGCTCAGTTCGAACAGTATGTGGGGTCTGCTTGTGTAAGCTTTTGCTTTAAGGAATCCTCACAAGAAAAAATCACAAATGATAAGGTCTGCTCAAGAAGTCCATCACCTCATTGGCTGTATGTGCAGTTGCCCCATCCTGCTGGAACCACAACCTCTTGGACACTAAACGATTTCTCTGAAGTTCAGGGATCAGGAAGTTTTTCAATATTAACAGATAACGGTGGGAATTGCCGAAATCGGTTGTTCTGAATTGCTTCTGTAATAAGCAATAAATCAATTTTTATCATTTTTAATGTCTATGTTGTTTTTACTTTAAAACCGTCAGATCTTTTTGCCGCACCCTGTACGATAAACTTTTTTCTTCTTATCTAAATAGCAGAGTCAGAGCTAAGTCAGACAAGAAAGCAAGACTTCTGCCATCATAGGGGCCATTTTCAGCCCTCATTTTATTTCTAATTTGCCGGGTGGATTTATCAAAGACTCCAACGATAGAAGCTGCCATCTAGGTTGATCATACTGCGTTTTACATGTCTTCAGGACAGAAGAACCTTATGAGACACAGACTCCAACACGCTTTGGATGCTGCTATGCTGGAATGAACTTCTAAATAGAGGCTAAACATTAATCAATCTAAATGCTTGATATTTGGGTTTTCTACAAGACTACCTCGCCACCTTCCCTTCCCACTCCACCACATCCCAACCCATCCCTTGACAATATCACCAGACGAGAACCTCATGAGATACAGACTCCAACACGCTTTGGATGCTGCTATTCTGGAATGGACTTCTAAATAGAGGCTAAAAATTAATCAATTTAAATGCGTGATATTTAGATTTTCCCTCCCCACCCCACCACATCCCCCCCGTTCCCCGACAATATCATGGCAGAAAATTTCAGACTCCCCTGCAGTCTTTCAATCCGATAGCTTTGAATGCAACCAATCAACGATATTTAACCATGCCAAGTCTAGTGTTTACCAGCTTCGGTGTGGAAAGGTCTTCTCTCGTTAAGAATCACGTGCTTTCTCTATTACCCTTTCCTCGTAGGGAGCCTGGATTTGTCAGAATTCAGCCAATTTAGACCAGACCTGCAAGAAAAGTCGCCTCACAAACCTTGACCTCAATCATCCTCCTCCTAACGTCACTATAAATAGAACTCCTTTCTATTGATGATGATTTGGATCCTAATTAATCAAAACACGGTATTTTCTTTTGTTTTGTGATGGGTGCTACTTCCAGCGGCTTCTTAAGCTACATATATTGCGTGTTTGACTACCGCTGCAGTGACAGATTCCTCTGCAGTCCAAGCAGTCTCGGGAAAAAGAAGACACACTTTCGATAGACGTTTATATAAAATGTTATTATGTCTGTAGGTGCCTATAAAAGATTCAAAATTGCATCCAATTTCTCCTAATTACAGCAGCAATTAAAATTTATTTTCGACGGGTCACCCTAAAGCGTCCAACGCGTACCTACCTGTCCTATCGAACGCAACGACATTACAAATTATCTTCGCAATAAAAGCGGCGGTAGTAGCACGACCGACGCACCGCCGATGAAAATCACAAAACTGGGGGAGGGAAGGAGGCTATACGTGAATTATAATAGTAATTCCGTTCATTAGGATCGCCGTGGTAATAAAAAAGAAAACATCCCCGGAGACCGACCCCCATTTTACCGCACGTATACATGGCATCTAGCCATAAAATTACTCCGCGTTAAACGTATTCATTACCACAACCAGACCCCGGCTAGTAGAGCGCCTTCCTAAAAGGGACCGAGGTTCTAGGTCATTAGCGAACCGCGTAATTAAGAATTTAAATAGTATTCATGGGGCTTTTCGGACTACCGCTGTTTTGAAGGTAGGACATCCCCAACGGTACGCGGACCCATTGGCAGTAAAATTAAAGGGTGGTAGTAACGCTTGCGGTTGTTACAAAAGGTTCGATTGGATTGTTGATTTTTGGCCTCCGACACTATTAACGCGTACCGGTTTGCGGGCTATAATTCCGCCGCGTTTAACGGTGATTACCGTTAAAATGACAATTCCGAATTGTAGGTTGCAGATTGGTCGATAACGCGGCGAAATAAACTACCAATTGAGTGCAATTACAGATTTCTTTCTTTGACAGCTGATGGTGACTATGTCGGTAAGTTAGTGTCTCTTCTTTCCAACTGACGTTTATGTCAAAAACACTAATTCAGATGTGTGTTTATACAAGTAAAAAAGAAACTAGCTATTAGTGAGGTTAAAGTTTAGAGCTTTGAATTTGATACAAACATGGAAGCTTTAGATCTGTACAGAAGAAAAATAAACATATAATATCTTAGGGAATTTATTATATATTCTAAAGTTACTAATGCGTAAAATTACACGAATTCCTCGAATTAATCTTGTTTGTATCATGTATTAAATCTGCCTTCGAGTAAAAGTTTGCTAATCTTCAGGATCTGTTTTAACGATAAAACGCTGCTGTGATGGTAATCTACGCTAAAGCGTGTAGAATTGAAGTACGAGTATCTATCGAGGAACGGTGAACGGGAGGGAGGTGGGAGGCGGTGAATACACCAGAGTAGGTATTAAACGAAGTTGTTATAGGAGTTTTACGGTTGGTAATATTACACACTCGATTATCTTTTTTTTTTTGTTTGCGAGGAATCTCAGTTCAAGAAGAAACTTTTATAAGCATAATTATATATAGAGTTTAGTTTTTAGTCGGAGTTCATCTAGTAATATCGACGTTGCTAATTGTAAGTAAGTTTTATTTGTTTACTAATTTCCTACTTTTAACGAGCTAGCTGCCTGTAGCGTTAAGCAATTAAAGCGAGATGTAGATGTGAATATAGGTAAACACGTTAAAACTGGCGGCGAAGTTATTTAATGAGGCTCTTAGGTGTAGTTAGGGTTTATGGTGGAATTACCAGCGAAATAACTACTGCTCGTAGCAAATCCTGGATGAAATAGGAAGGTATGATGTATTGTTTTAATTTAATCTTCAGGTTGTATGTTCCTTTTTAAAGTTTATATATGATATCTTCTCTAGTAAAATACGCTGTTTTCTCTTTACCCATATTTTCACATCCATCCCGTAGAGGTGTGTTAAAGTAGTCTTCAGGCTTTCACGGCCGCTGTTGATGGCTGCTCTTCGATTCTCGGGTTCTCTTCCGTGTAGAAAGGTTGTGGTACTTGACGTTTCGATCATCTTTTCGTGATCTTCTTCAGAAGTGAAATGACTGGTTGGTAGAGGAGATCAGATCAACTACGACACATCCTGAAATCAGCTAAACCACCTACTTCAAACCTGTCTAGAGAAGAAAGAAGAGCCATCATGGAATTGAGGAAGGACAAAGACCGCAACATAATCTCTGCAAACAAAGAGAAGAGAAAGACCCGACAGCAGTTCTGGAAAAGAAACTATCAGCAGCACTTAAAACATCATCAATACCTAAAGAATTACACCGGAACCTCATCAAGACGGGCACCAGAACACCAAGGTTATATGGACTGCCCAAGATACACAAAAAGGGAAATCCGATGAGACCTATAGTATCAGCAGTGGGATCCGCTAGGCATCCTCTAGCCAAGAGTCTACAACCGCTGGTGAGGAAAACAGAGACGTACATCAAGAATTCTGCTCACTTCCTCGAAAAAGTGAAGGATGTGAAAATGGAGGAAAACGACGTTCTAGTCAGCTTCGACGTCAAATCACTGTTCACGAATATCCCAGCAAAAGAAGCCATCAACATCATCCGAGAACGTCGCCAAGAAATTAATATGGAAGATGACATCGTGGATTTAATAGAAGTTTGTGCTTCATCAACTTACTTCACCTTCGTTGGGAAATTATATGAACAAGTAGAGGCATTTGAAGACACCGCCATCGCATCCTGTGAACTTAAACCGAAGTGTTGGTACCGATACGTCGACGACACCTTTATTGTATGGCCACATGGGACGAACACGTTACCGAAGTTTCTGGAACGCCTCAACACACAGCACAAGAAAGTACAATTTACCATGGAACTGGAGAAGGAGGGTACTAGGGAACTGGAGGGTACCTTTCTTAGACGTACTTTTAAAGAGGAAGGAGAGAGCCAAGACGATATCAGATAAAGAACATCTTGAAGCTAAACTCCAACATCTAAAGAACACACTACAACAAAACAACTACAGACTCAAGGACATCACGGCAACCATCAACAAGCAACCAAAACATAAAGAGGAACCAACGAACACAAAGGATGCACGGACAAAATCAGAAGAAAACTACGCAAACACAAGGTCAAAGTAATTTTCAACGCTCATGAGAAACTATCCACCAAACTACCTTCACCTAAAGATCCTACGCCTCCGCTTCAAAATCCAGGAGTATACGAGATTCCCTGCACTTGTGGAAAAGTTTACATCGGACAAACAGGAAGAAAAATCAGCAACAGATTAAAAAAGCATTAATATACAGTTAAATCAGCAATAGCAGAACACTCTACAAACACCAAACAAATGCAGGAAGCTAGCAACGGAACCACATTACTAGAGACGAGTCTACAGAGAAGCTATCGAAATACAGAAGAATCCGAACAACATCAACAGAGAAGACGGACTACATACAGCTACCCAGTATTTGGAAAGGATTCTTCCAACCGCAACGAGGAACTACGGATACGCTTGAACAGACCGGAACGGTCACGCCTCAACCAACCCACGGCTTAATATAAAACCGATCCTCGACCAACCAATCACTTCACTTCTGAAGAAGATCACGACAAGATGATCGAAATGTTAAGTACCACAACTTTTCTACACGGCAGAGAACCCGAGAACCGAAGAGCAGCCATCAACAGCGGCCGTGAAAGCCTGAAGACTACATTAACACACCTCTACGGGGAGGAAACGTTTACGCTTACGAAGAGACTGGAAGATCTACGACTAAAGAAGTCAAAATTGCTGAGCCAACTGGCATTTCTCAGCAGATGCAGAGACCAGAAGACGACACCATCACTTCACTTCTGAAGAAGATCACGACAAGATGATCGAAATGTTAAGTACCACAACTTTTCTACACGGCAGAGAACCCGAGAACCGAAGAGCAGCCATCAACAGCGGCCGTGAAAGCCTGAAGACTACATGAATTAATTATTTTAATACGCCAGAAATTATCAAACCACCATGTATCGATAATTGGTAATGAATCGTAAACAAACGAATCTGTATCCGTTCTTTTTTTCCTGTTGCGGCAATTCTCCGGAATATTTGTATTGGACCTACCGACTTGCGTACATATCAAATATTTTAATTGGAATCGGGAAACGTTTGAAGTCATAAATGAAAATGCTTTTGCCAAATTAATCAATAAATATGAGAGTATTTTCACTCATAAAAACCATAAATTATATACTGCTACAACATCAATACAGCGATGGTGTAGTACGTAAGCAGATCTGCCAATATTAATTTCACATTGTTCGTTAATAAAAGATAAATCTATGAGGATATAGAGCATTAAAAAAAAAACGAAGTGTCATCAACATTAAATATGTAGCTGGCAAAGTTTTAGTGTGTGGATATTTAAAGTGTAAACAGTAACAGTCCTAAGACGAACCCCTGCGGAACTTTCATTATTATTATTATCTAAAATTAAACGGGTGGATAGCCGCAGTGGTTAGGCGGCTGACTATCGTTGTGGCGGATCGATAGGAGCCCGGTTTCAATTTTCCAGAAGGACACTGACATTTTTCTCGGAGAATTGAATACCGATCGACGTACCATTCGGTGTTGGGAGCAAAGTGATTAACAGCGCGGCATTATAAAAGGCGGTATGATGCTGTCACAATTGTACACACACGAATACTACACCGCGAGAGTTGGATTGATGCTCAAAGAAGCGATACAGCTTAAGAAATCAGTCACGCACAACAAGTTAATGATGTACAATGACAGATTTAAAAGTAAACAATGCCAACTGAGTGCCTTACAATGAAAGATAGTGACAATAGTCGCTTTAGAATTGAGTAGACGCATTATTTCAGTAAATGTCTTTGATGCACTTTTTCGAAATATTTAACAACTTTAACAACGACACAAAATGTGATATCAAGGACTGTGCGCTCGTGGATGCAGATAAAAAATCAGTAAAACCAACACCACCGCATCCCCAGCCCTCATTATCAACCGAATACCGATTAATAATGTGAGATAATGAGCTCTCGAAGTACCTGTCCCGAGTTAATGAATTAAACGTTGCAGTGTTGATATTACCGATTTTTTATCTGTAATGACACTTCACAATTGAAATTAATCTTAAAATGAACTTGACGTGATGCTGGGTGTCCCAAACAACAATAATTAAATTACAAATAGCAAATATGAAAAGATCCTGACAACTAATTGATTTTACAGATTATAAAGCCCAACTTCCAAGTAACATAGTATCCAATTTTTTTTTATGTGTGGTGGGTGCTTAGTTGTAGTGACTCCGTAAGCTGTATTACTTGTCTGGCTATCACTGCAACTCTTGCGGTGTAGTTTAGTGTAAGTTGTGTTTAAATGGGTTTGTGACAGCATCATATCGCCTTTTATGATGCCGCGCTGTTAATCACTTTGCTCCCAACAGCGAATGGCAAGTCGATCCGGGATTAAACTCTCTGAAAAAATGTCACCGTCCCTCCAGAGAATTGAACCCCGGCACCTATCGTCCTCTCACAACAATAGTCAGCCGCCTAACCACTGCGGCCATCGACCCGTTCTCTATTATTACTCTGCCTATTGAGATAGAAGCACTTTCGATTAAAAAAACTCACTCAGAACGTTCCAATCCTCATCAGAGGGAACAAACTATTTTCCTTAATTAATCAGGTGGTTCTAACCACATATGTTCACTAATTGCCGGGACCAAAGACCGTATATACGACTTCTTATTGCATGAACTCACTTAGAACGTCCCAATCCTCATGAGAAAGAATAAACTATTTCCATTAACCAACCGGGTGGTTTTACTACCGTGCTAGATTTTATGGAATGCTAGCAATTATATAAACCGAAATCTTACACAAAAACTCAAATGACGCAATCTGGATCTAATATAAACAAAGAAATAATAAATACCAGCAAACCAAACGCAAATCCGACAAAAATCCAACCAAAATATCTCTGACTTCGTAACTGATGATCGTTTTACTTCTTCATCCCTTATATCGGTGACAGTTGGACAGTTGTGACAGTAACGATCATTTGTGACAGCAACGATCATTTTCATTAAAACTCAGATTCGTGACGTCGCAGCCAGGTGTACTTGCAGACGAGTATAAAATGTACAGATGCGACCATAAATTAACAATAAACGTCATATCCTGGTGCTACCTCAGTAAAATAAAGGTAAGCACTCTAAGTGGAAATTTTTGATTTACAATAGAGTGAAAAATAAAATGGCTGCGCTGTTTTGTACCCTTTTATATTCTAATATTCCTCAAATAATATAAAACTGCATCAGCTGGTTGTTTATAAATAGAAAGACGTTTAATAAACGTCTGAATTCCAAAGCCCTAACTTGTTCTGACATTAATTCCGATAATTCCATCTTCTAAACAGAAGTTATATTAAATGCCTTGATGGAACTAGTTTATAATTCTCTCTCTTTTGTTCTAAAAGGCTCCAAACAGATGTCACTCTCTACTAAAAATAAAAAAAGAGCAGCAATGCCGGCCAATTACTTGCGCACAGCCATGGAAATGCAGATGTTTGAAATAAAAGGGGGCCATGATTTTTATAAAACCACAGTAGGTATAGTATGCTGGTTCTCCCTCACTCACTGGCCGTGGACACGCTGTATAAGCCAGCCAGTGTATAGGGCCGCTCGATGACTCATACCTGGAATCTGGCCACGCTGTATAAGGCACATGCAAGAGGTGTGTCCCTGGTCCGTGCGATGGCGCTGTTGGCCAGTGCTGCCCTCTGCAGGTTAAATTGTGCTGTCGACTCCGACAACGGCGACAACGACGACGACAACGACGACGACAACGACGACGACGACGACAACGACAACGACAACAACGACCGTTGCGACCGGAAGCTGTCTAATTAACTGATTACAAAACGACCGTTGACCGATTCATATAGGAAAAAGGATGTGGTTTACTTACTTCATATAAAAAGGAATGCATTATCTACGAAAATTTACTTCTACGCTAATTATTATACGAAGAACGCAAATTTAACAATGTGTGGTGAAACTAAATGTACAGTTCCCATTGACAACTATCACGTGTTAAGTGATAAACATTACAGAAGAATTGTAATACTATGCCCAAACTGTTTTGAAATGGACAATAAATACTCTCACTATATCGAACAACTGCATGAGAACATAGTTCTACAAGCCCATCATTCCCACTTAAATTGTGTAGAATTTATAGGACCACCATATTGCTCAACCTGTAAGAGGTGCCTATATAAACGTATTTTTAAAAGAGATTGTATTATTTGTAACAAGGAAGATTAATTACCATAATTAAATCTTTTTTTATTATACATTTATTTAAGAAATTACAAAATTATAATAATAAAAAGTTGTAATAAATATAAAATGTGTTTTATTTCTTACGAAAACTTATAATATAATATAAATGGTTCATTTATTACAGAAATTACAATTATACATCAAAGCCGATATTGTTTATCCAAGAATTACTTTACTGCTTTTCCTGCTATTGTTGTCGAATTATTCTTCAATAGAAACAAATTCAATTGGAATATATTTGCCAATCGCTGGTAGTGTCTTTAAGAACACATTTTTTTCCGTAAATGTTTTATTCATTTCTTCCATTGTTTCACACAAATCTCTGAATCTGCTAGGTAATATTACATCGCCAACATCGTCCAAATAAACCAAAATTGAAATTCCATACTTAGTTCCAATAGTTCGCATTTTTCTTACTTTATAAAGTTTGTTTTGCTCCAAGTCACTTAATTTCTTGAAAGCACACGAGTATGAGTTTAACTTTTGTAGCGAATCCATCATGGTGAGATTTTGAACTGGTAAGTTTTTCAACTGGTGAGATTTTCAACTGCGAATGAATGTAGATGTCATAATCACAGTCTTTATATATTTTGTAACTCCCTCCCTTTTTCGACGTATTCTAGAATTTTTTGCTCATAAGACGATCGTTGCGACCGGAAGCTGTCTAATTAATGCTAAGATAGGAAGCTGGCTGCCTAATCAACTGATTATAAAAAGACTGTTGACTGATTAGAAAACGACCGTTGTGAGCGGACTAGAATTTCCTGATGATAAAATGACAGGAAGCTGTCTGTCTCCTGATTACAGAAGACCGTTGACAGATTACAAGCGGAAGCTATGTTTCTAGAATATCCTGAACCGATCACGCGTTTTTGCACACAGTGTAATATAAAAAGGTTGATATGAAAATATTTGCACATAACTATATTTTTTGCAACGCGAAAGCAAAGTTGTTTGCAAAGTTTATAAATATCACAAGAACAATGTCACATGAGGACTTCGTACCAGCTACTGAATCTTCATCAGATGAAGACCTAGATGGTAGACCTTCTACACCAACACCAATGCCTAGTGGCAGACGTCTTAGTAGCCGTCACTGGTTCGCCTCGCCGCCTACAAGGGAGGAATTATCAATTATGGATATACCTTCCATACCAATAACCAATGTGGATAGACATGATGTGAAGCGAGCTATGGAGGTTTTTAGCGAGCAAGAGAGGTATGCAAATACTTTGTATGCTCATACGCGCCGCGTTCGTGTCCGCTGCCATGCATTGGCAAAGAAAGTGCGGGACCTGAAGATGATGGAGACATTCAGGCTTCAACAGATTCGCTGTTTGAAGGAAAAATACAACAAATTATTATCAATAGGTAATAATCTTCAATTATCCAGCGAGAGCGGTTCTTCGGATGGGGCAATTACCGCAACAGAACGAGTTTCCTCCGATGATTTAATTTGTATCATTTGCCTAAGAAATAGGCGAAATACTATTTATACAGAATGTTCCCATTTGTCGCTGTGTGAAGGTTGTTGCTTTACATTGCTTGCTGGAGACCACCCAGGATGTCCTGTTTGCCGCCGAGTTGGACCAACAAAGCGTATATATTTCAGTTAGGTAAATGCATTTTCTCATTATATAACATACATTTATCAGAAGCGCATGGATTTACGTAAACGAATTGAAAAGTACATTCTCGAGTTGGAAAAACTTAAACGAGATTTGGCCATTTATGAAGTAACGAAAAAATTAGGACGAATCAAATTATAATGGGAAATACACAAGAAAAGGTGGATAAAGCAATTGTAACAATAGAAGAAAATTATGGTTCTTTGAGTGGAATCAAAAAGTCTATAATTCCATTAATACCGCTACAAGTACTTCAAACAAAGGTGACTCCCATATCTTTAAATGAACATTGGTATTCCATTCCCAAACAGAAAAGGGTTAATCTGAGAGAATATCTGCCGTGTTTTGAACATTATAACGTTCCATTTCAAGATGAACATATTGATGGACCACCTCCAGCCAGAAGAAAATGTTATTATTGTAAATTAGTTTATTAGTAATTCATACAAATGCGTTTCATTAATTTTATTTATTTATTGACTTATTACAAAGGTTATTATAATACATATAATATAATATAACATAAATGTGTTTTATTTATTATAAATATGATACAATTATATAATATTATCTTTGTTTATCCAAGAATTAAATGAATCACTTAATCCGAGCCACTTTACATATAATTTATCGCCTTTTCGTCGCAACACCTTCTCAATTAAATACACGTCGGAATGTTGAGTTTTCTCCAATTCAGGACCATAAAAACTACCCTGAATAGGTTTATGTTGCATGTCTTCCAACATATACGTAGTAGGATTTGTTACATTAATCTTAGTAATTTTAAATAGTTCAGTAGACCAATTAGGTGTATAACCCTTTTCGAAAAGACTCTTGTGTTTGCTAATACGAACTATGTCGCCTACTTGAAATCGCCGGCTGCCCTGTATTTTGATGTTATTGAAGGTAGACTTTAATAAATGCTCTTCATTATCGCGGGTGACGTCATGGGGCTTCATACGAATAGTACGATGTTTTGTGTTATTGTACATATCAATTACTGTCGGCAACATATCTATCCATTTATAATTGCCTCGTAAACTAAATTTTTTGTACAATTTCTCTTTAATTGTACGAATTACTCTTTCTACAATCGAAGCCTTTTTAGTGCTGTATGTAGAGTAATGGTTGATGTCATGCTGTTGCATTAATTGCCGAAATGAGCTGTTGTAGAATTCTTTTCCTGCATCCGTTTGTAGGTTCTTTGGTTTTCTATGACCTTGCAGAATTTTTCCCATTGCTTTCGCTACATCTCCGGAGGATTTATTCTTAACAGGCGATGCCCACACATACTTGGAAAAGCAATCAATAACCATTAGTATATATTTAAAACCCTTATTCTCACGAGTATACGTTGTGAAGTCAGCCAAATCTGCTGCCAAAGATCATCCAGACCTTTTATAATAACACGACGTCTAGCGTAATTACGTCTAGCGGGTTTATGTAATTCATTCACAACATCCAGCTTGCTCATTCTTTATACTAAATCCAGCACCGGGATAAGTATAATAGATGTTATAAATAAAATCAAAAGACAAACGAAAAGATTAATAATGCAAATAATTCTAGTAGCGTTGTCTTGTTGAGGAGACATTTTATACGCTTCAATGACAACCATCAACTATTGGGAAATTATCTTGCGAGCAAATAATATACTGCGAATCCACTATGGTTTCAAAAATAAAAGCTTGTTAACATCCGCTTGTACATTTTTTATTTGATTTTCAATATACGTTTTCAACTTTTCCAGTTTAGTGTCCATATTTAATCCGAGCTTCTTCATTGCATCTGATGCAGCGACGTCACAATCTTTTCGCAGTGTAGATACATTATTATCAATGTGTGCATTTAGCTTGGTTACCGATTCCAAGTGCATATTCATTAGCTTCTCATCTAATTTACGGTTATCGCTCTCTATTTTATCTTTTGAAGTTTTCCACTGTTTCAATGCATTGTTTATATTAATTTGCATGACAGTGATAGCTCTATGTAAATAATTAAATCTTTTAGAATTTCTTTTTTCTCGAACATGTTAATTTTATCGGTAAATGATAAAAATTACAATCATAGTTGCTGAGTATTGCAAAATACTGTACAGATAGATAACTCTGTACCTGATAAGGCAGGAAGGAAGACCATAATTAAATTGTTTAATCAAATAAAATAAAATTGTAATCATATGGAACAGATAGAAAACTCTATACCTAATAAGACCGGAAGGAAGACATCAATTAATTCTGTACGTATTAGTAAGAGGAAGACACAAATGAATAAAAACACATTGTTCGATTAATTGTTTATTAAAAAATCAAATAAAATTTTTACATTATATTGCGCACAAACACCTATATTATTTTTATGATAAAAGCAGGCTGAATTTGTTTTATCAAGTTAGGTACACCATGTGAATATTCTAAATTAACTATATTTAAATCTAAATATGATCTAAGAAAGTTGACCTTTTCGTGGCCTTTTACATAAATTGTGTCGTAATTTCTACATATATTGTATAAAATAGTATCTATATGTTTTAAATCTACGTAACCATCGCTATATCTAATTCTATGATGATTATTCTCCAACCACACAATTTCTTTCCTTTTATGTAGCGGCAATTGTTTAAGTGGTATAGGAGGCTTAAACAAGAAATGGAGTGTGCGGTTTCCATCAGTAATTGATAACTCTTTGGGTGTAAAATTGGGAGTTTTGAATCCTTGTATATCCATTACTAAGAAGCGCTCAAATCGCTCTCTATATATTCTTTCGCGATGTGAGAATGTTAAAATGGGCTTGATAATGTCTTCAGTTTGTTTTATTCTTTTATAAAATCTGCCTCTATCCGCAGCCGCTTGTATCCATTCCGACTTTCGGTTTTCGTCGACATTCTCTTCTTCCCAAACGTAGATTTTGGAGTTGTCACTGAATGATACATGTTTACCCATACCGTACTTGCAAATAAGTGATTAAATTTTTGTAGTGTTCATTGTTAAATGGGCATTTGCATATTTACACCCCACTAAAGTAACTTTTACACGATTCAGTTCTTGGATACATGAACTGAAATTCCACTCTTCAGTAGGTGTTAAAGTTCTACGTATTAGGGGTTGGGCTGTCGGTAGAAATTCTGGTTTTTGTGTTCTTGTTGTTGTTGTTGTTGTTACTTCACTATTCTCTTCGCAAGTACCACATTTACTCGCCCACGCGTTTACTTCGAATCTGAGACCTATATTATGCGCTAAACAATTTGCTAAATCTGCTCTCGTATTAATTATCTCATTAGTACAATTATTTGCTAATATTCTGCAAGATATCAGCTCTTCATGATTATAGTTTTCTTGTAAGCGCTCATTGCAAGCATCTAATGCAATTAAGTCCTTGTGATGTTCTGTGCTACAGCGCAATAGCCTAATGTCCAAATCATCTACTCGGCTTTTACACAATTCTAGGGTAGTTGTGAGCGGTTCTGATGCTGATGATGATGACGATGTCGGAAAACTTGCATCGCTGGTTCGAAAAGGCGCTGGTGTTGTCGATGTTGTGGAGATTCTTGTTGATGCGGGTAGAGCAGTGTGTAAGGGAGTTATCGTAGCAGCAGGGTGATATTGATGGTAGGTTGCCTTAAGGGAAAAGAGTTGCGAAGAAAATGGAGCAACGTCTATATGAATTTTTGAAGTGTGATTTAACGAATGCTGTACGATATGCGTTCCGTTTTTGTAATAGGAAGAGTTAAAAAATTGCGTATTTACTTGCAGAACAGCACACATTAAAACAACTAATATCATGTTTAAATAATTTTCTTTACGGTTCCGGATAGTGGTGCGTACTCTATAAGATTATCGTGTAATATTAGACAATATACTAGTGTGCCTTCACTAAATTCACTTTCCCCCTCCATTTCCAGTTTAATATCCACAGTAGCAGACTTTAGGGATTCGTTTTGTTTCGAACAATCTATAACGTACAGCGCAGTCTCTTGGAATTGGTTATAGTCCAATAAGGGTTGTGCTGGACGATTATAGTAACTCTCCTGGAAAGATTTATACATTTGATAAGCGATGGAATATCTTTTATTGCTCATACTCAAGTTCATTTTATTATACGGATAATTCTCAGAGTTTAAGTATAACGTAATATTTTCTATGCTTGAGTGATCAAAGCTAGTAGCATCTTCTTTAAAATTATCTTTCTTCTTAGTCTGAAATGCAACAATGGCATATCGGGGTTTTTCTAAACTTGTACTGGCCTTTATTGGCCATACATCTCTCCTAGTTTTGCGCAGTGCCGGAAGTTCGCAGAGGTCCCATTTCCGGAAAGGTATGTAAATTTTCGTATCGTTTCTAAGGGCTTCTAGTAAATTTAAACGCATCTCATCGTTTACGGAAACATGTGGCACATGCCATTCTATTTTGTCTATTGTAATCTTTCCTTTGTTCGTTCCAGTTCCAGTAGCATTTTTATAACAATTATCATCTGTCTTGCTGCGTACTAGTATGAGCTCGTGGCTAACATTCATTATGATTTTGTTATAATCTTCAGCGAAACCAAATAGAAATTTCAGCGGTATACACACGTTAAATTTTTTCGTATTAGATAGAGTAGGCTGTTCGTCTGTGAACGGACACCAGCCGGCCATTTCCATTGAGCGACTCTCGTTATCATTGAATGATATGTATGCTTTAATTGCGGTAGTGATTCCTGGTTTTATACATCGATCAATTTCCACACCATTCAACTCGTACCGTATTTGTTCAAACAGAAATGTATACGCATTATTTGTTAATTGACAGTCACCTCCGCCCGCACCAGCAGTCACCTGCTTAAATTCACCCTCAATATACAAATGACTTTTTGAAGGTAGAAGATATGCGTCCATATGATTAATGTTGATACGAATTTCATCATTTAGGTTAAAATTGTTGGTGCGTGGATAGTATATATGATATTGTTCTTTGATTATCGCTTCATCTACGGACACTCCCTCGAATAATGATAGCTTTTCCGCCATTTTTTACTCTTAAGCCGATAGAACGGAGATACGCAATGTTGGTAGCTGTTAGTTGACGTGTGTCAGGTATATGACTGACATTAGCGGTGTACGGAACGGTTTTATATGTTTGATTAAACACTAATCCCATTGAAAGATTTTTTTAATTCTAATGTAACGATAATTCGTTCGCCTCTGAAATCTACCTCGTCTCCGTCTTGATCTATCAAGTTGATTGTTATGTTATTAATGTTGGTCGTGGGTATTATAGGTAGGTAATGACTCGATTCAGGTGCGATATTTATTGCATAACCTGGCTCCACTTGGGGTGAAAACTGGTACAGATCGTGCGTAAGATGTCCGTCGTAATAGGCACCGGTTACTATACTGCACATAACCCTTATCTTTGCCACTTTTATAATATTAACTGGTAAATCAGATTCATGTTGTATACTAGGTTCTAATAGGCGTTGTTGACTATATCCTAACATGCGCCCAATAGAATCTCTCTCTCTAAAATCGATCTCCACATTGCTGCTTATTTCACATTTCGAAGTATTATTGTTTGGTTTCATAGATAGTGTAACAGTTTCTGGTAAAATGTTTTTTAAATAATTTTCAACGTCTTGTATCTCATATGCTCCAATAGGAATTGTAATAACTTTATCCTTGTCATAGTAGAATTTATTTGCACCTTCGATTATGTTTGCAATAGTGTTATATGAATGAAAGCTGAGCAATCTTAACGAATACTCATATCTTGGGTCCAATTCGATGGGTGGGTTAATTGTTTCAGAGAGTTCGCTCTTGTAACCCGTTAAGGTGAATGTATTCGACATTACTGACGCTTAAATTTGGCGAACATTCCATTTAAAGCTTTCCAAAAATCTTAAGCATAAATGCCCACACACAAATTCATTGTAACTTTGGTAGTTGGTATGATTATACAATATATTACAATTATTAAAGTAATGTATTAATTCCAACGGAGGTTTTAGATTTCCAAACGAATCAAAATAATGTACTGTACTTCCTTCTTTACAATAACATACCCAATGTGTGCCAGTATTTTGAACTGTGTCCAAATTAACGACTCCACACTCATTCTTACGAGGCCTCGTAGGCAGATTATCTCTCATAAACACACCTCGAAAATATGGTATGTCTTTTGTAAACTTAATTATATCCTTATCCGTAAGAGGCCTCTGTGGGAGTCGATCCATTAGTTTTTTGAAGGTCTCAAATACAAACCCAACCCTTTTCTATACGGCTTTAGGTACAGTCCTTTGCCTTTTAATGCAATGTCTTCCATCATCTTGTTATGTCTTTGAGATTCAACCAACTTCTTTTGAGCAGTTTTGGCTTTATTCACAGCTGTTGCTATACCAGCAGCGCCCCCTGCTAGACTTCCTACAGCACTAAGACCCGCAAATAAAGGTATTAAAGGTAATATACCCCCTGTTTTGGAATCGGTATTATTCTAGGAGTACGAACTTTTTTCTTTCCACCTGCTTGTTTTACTGCAAGTTTGGCTGCAGCCAACGATAATTTGGCCCCCTCTTTTAGATTACCTTTGAATTTTTTCATAACATCTTTTGCTTTTACGACAACAGATTTTTTGAATGCCTTCTTCTTCTTCAGACCCATTCCAAGCTTTCTCTTACTTTTCATGGCGTTCGTTACTGCCCACGCTGCGACTTTTTCACCAATAGAAGCGTCTTTAGACTTGACACGTGACCAAGCTTTGTTTTCTAAAATTAGATCTGCTTTATGTCTTTCTTCGAGTTCTTTATGCTTGGAATAGGTAATATCGTGTTCTTTACAAGCTGCGTCTAATTGATTAATGCCGTGGTCGCCTCGTGCAATACGTTTTTGTAGCTTCGTTCCTGGGCCGCAGTACTGGTAACCTGGCAAATGTAGCTCTACAGGTAAATTATTAATGAATGAATTTAGAACACCTCCACCCTGTTTAAAAGTCAACATTGAAATGATGAATGTGATATATCATATGTATTCGCATTTCATTGTGTAATGAAGTTTCATAAGCAGAAGGCGTCTCTTTAGCTCCACAAGAATTGGCTCAGTGATTGTTTAGACATGCATACTGAGTTGCTCTCCAACTTGGTTCGGTTTTGACGCGGTCAACCTATCTGCGACTGTCCCCTAGGGAGACGCTTGTAAGGTGATTGTTTCGACATGCATACTGAATTACTGGACAATCGAAACATTTTGTTCCTTTAGCTCCAAAAAGGAGTTGATTCGGTGACTGTTTCGACATGCATACTGAGTTGCTGTCCAAGCTGATTCGACGATTGTTTCGACATGCATACTGAATTACTCTAACTGCTCCGAAATTGCGCGAAAAAGTTTTTAAATTAGAATTTTAAACATCAATTTACGCGGTCAACCTATCTGCGACTGTCCTGCAGGATATAGGGAGACGTTTGTAAGGTGATTGTTTCGACATGCATACTGAATTACTGGACAATCGAAACATTTTGTCCCTTTAGCTCCAAAAAGGAGTTGATTCGGTGACTGTTTCGACATGCATACTGAAACTCTAACTGCTCCGAAATTGCGCGAAAAAGTTTTTAAATTAGAATTTTAAACATCAATTTACGCGGTCAACTTTGCGACTGTAGGATGAGGGAGAAGCTTGTAAGGTGATTGTTTCGACATGCATAAAACACCTCCACCCTGTTTAGAGGTCAACTTTGTAATGACGCGGTTAATACATAAGGACGCATATATGTACTCACATTTCATTGCGTAATGAGATTCCTTAAGCAGAAGGACACTCTTGATGTCTTGAATTTTGATAATAAAGAAATACAACCCAGCAGGCATGGAAGCTTGCTGCCTAATACCGTACGATCTATAATTGTGGCTTCTTCCGGTGGTGGAAAAACTAACCTAATGTTATCACTACTATTCGATGAAAATGGTTTGAAATTCGACAATGTTTATGTCTATTCAAAATCCCTATACCAACCCAAATACCAACTCCTAAGTGAGGTGATGAACAATGTAAAGGAAGTAACATATTTTCCATATAGGGAAAGCGATGATATTTTAGACCCTGAAGAAGCGCAAACGAATTCGATATTTATTTTTGATGATGTAGCTTGTGATAAACAAGACAAAATCCGTTCTTATTTCTCTATGGGTAGACATAAAGCTGTAGACTGTTTTTACCTATGCCAATCATACGCTCGTATACCAAAGCATTTAATACGGGATAATGCAAATTTCTTAATTATATTTAAACAAGATGAACTTAACCTTAAGCATATCTACGATGATCATGTGGGTGTTGATATGACATTCGAAACATTTAAAGAGATGTGTGGTGAGTGTTGGAAAGAGAAATACGGCTTTTTGATAATAGACAAGGATAGAGATGTGGATAAGGGTCGCTACAGAAAGAACTTTGATTGCTTTATAATTATATAAGAGATACCACCCCGCATAAAGATTATTTACATCAAGGAACAGCATAGCGATAACACCTTATGAACAACATCGAACAACCTATCAACACGATCGAACACCTCATCAACAAGATTTAACAACTGATCAACACGATCGAACACCTAATCAACACCTTATGAACAACATCGAACAACCGATCAACACAATCGAACACCCCATCAACAAGATTTAACAACTGATCAACACGATTAAACAACCGATGAACACATTTGTTCAACATGATTAAAAAGAAAGAAGATCGCGGTTTAAAACTTCAAATAATCAAAGCTGCTAAGGCGATACGTAAGAAACATATGGAATTAAAAGTAGGCGAGGCAGATGTTGATAAATTTTTGCAAAAAACATTTAAGCCTATCGTAGATCCTTTGAATGAGCTCAATAAGCAGAAAGTGGAACCTATTAAACAACCAGAAACTAAATCTATTAAGCAGGACAATATAAAAGAAGAAGAAATGAAATTTATTAAACGGGAAGCACAAGGAATACCTACTAAACAACCGTCATTTGAAACCTATTGGGAACAAGATGATAACACTTTTGGTCCAATATATGATAAAGTTCATAATAGATATACACTAGGCAAGGAAACTATAGATTTTGCGGGATCGGATATAATAATCAACAATAAGAAGTTTAAGGATACTGAAGGTTTGCGTGAATTGATATTTAAAACGCAACCTACTAAATATAATGCTGAAGATGAAGCTGCATATCGTAATATTTTGCTAGAAACTCAAGTGCATCGACGCAACTTTGACGAGGGAGCTCACTTGAGAAGTAGCAAAGGCTCCAAGTACCTGAACATAATCAAACCTTTAGTGAGTGGTGATATCTCCGGTAAAGGTCACATGATAGTGTCCGATAAACCATTTCAGTACGTTTACTGGGATAATGTTAACGAGCTCGTTGATCGACTTAGACTTCTTATTGCATCGCAGAATGCGGGAAATACAAGCCACAACAATGAAATAATGTCTATAATAGAAGAATTACGAGAAGCCGGCGTAGTTGAATAAAAGTGCGTTTTATCTTATTCATCATATCAGTCTCATCATGGCTATTGATAAATTTGGACGTTTCCTATCATCTATACGTAGTGGTAATAAAAGACAGTTGCCATATTTACAGTTATCGTCTGCGGGAATTCTAGATATGGGGGAAAGAGAATACGACAGTTGGCCGATCCCGTTGAGGATGCAGATTCTGTTAATAAAAAATATCTTGTTGATATAAAGGATCATTTATCCGAAGATATTAAATTTCACACTAAAAAGGCTCAAGAAGATATTTACATACGTATTAATTCCATTGAGAAGAATCTGCAAAAGTTGTATACCGATAAAATTAACATGTTCGAGAAAGAAATACAAAAAGATTTACACAATTTACATAGCGCTATCACTGTCATGCAAATTAATATAAACAATGCATTGAAACAGTGGAAAACTTCAAAAGATAAAATAGAGAGCGATAACCGTAAATTAGATGAGAAGCTAATGAATATGCACTTGGAATCGGTAACCAAGCTAAATGCACACATTGATAATAATGTATCTACACTGCGAAAAGATTGTGACGTCGCTGCATCAGATGCAATGAAGAAGCTCGGATTAAATATGGACACTAAACTGGAAAAGTTGAAAACGTATATTGAAAATCAAATAAAAAATGTACAAGCGGATGTTAACAAGCTTTTATTTTTGAAACCATAGTGGATTCGCAGTATATTATTTGCTCGCAAGATAATTTCCCAATAGTTGATGGTTGTCATTGAAGCGTATAAAATGTCTCCTCAACAAGACAACGCTACTAGAATTATTTGCATTATTAATCTTTTCGTTTGTCTTTTGATTTTATTTATAACATCTATTATACTTATCCCGGTGCTGGATTTAGTATAAAGAATGAGCAAGCTGGATGTTGTGAATGAATTACATAAACCCGCTAGACGTAATTACGCTAGACGTCGTGTTATTATAAAAGGTCTGGATGATCTTTGGCAGGCAGATTTGGCTGACTTCACAACGTATACTCGTGAGAATAAGGGTTTTAAATATATACTAATGGTTATTGATTGCTTTTCCAAGTATGTGTGGGCATCGCCTGTTAAGAATAAATCCTCCGGAGATGTAGCGAAAGCAATGGGAAAAATTCTGCAAGGTCATAGAAAACCAAAGAACCTACAAACGGATGCAGGAAAAGAATTCTACAACAGCTCATTTCGGCAATTAATGCAACAGCATGACATCAACCATTACTCTACATACAGCACTAAAAAGGCTTCGATTGTAGAAAGAGTAATTCGTACAATTAAAGAGAAATTGTACAAAAAATTTAGTTTACGAGGCAATTATAAATGGATAGATATGTTGCCGACAGTAATTGATATGTACAATAACACAAAACATCGTACTATTCGTATGAAGCCCCATGACGTCACCCGCGATAATGAAGAGCATTTATTAAAGTCTACCTTCAATAACATCAAAATACAGGGCAGCCGGCGATTTCAAGTAGGCGACATAGTTCGTATTAGCAAACACAAGAGTCTTTTCGAAAAGGGTTATACACCTAATTGGTCTACTGAACTATTTAAAATTACTAAGATTAATGTAACAAATCCTACTACGTATATGTTGGAAGACATGCAACATAAACCTATTCAGGGTAGTTTTTATGGTCCTGAATTGGAGAAAACTCAACATTCCGACGTGTATTTAATTGAGAAGGTGTTGCGACGAAAAGGCGATAAATTATATGTAAAGTGGCTCGGATTAAGTGATTCATTTAATTCTTGGATAAACAAAGATAATATTATATAATTGTATCATATTTATAATAAATAAAACACATTTATGTTATATTATATTATATGTATTATAATAACCTTTGTAATAAGTCAATAAATAAATAAAATTAATGAAACGCATTTGTATGAATTACTAATAAACTAATTTACAATAATAACATTTTCTTCTGGCTGGAGGTGGTCCATCAATATGTTCATCTTGAAATGGAACGTTATAATGTTCAAAACACGGCAGATATTCTCTCAGATTAACCCTTTTCTGTTTGGGAATGGAATACCAATGTTCATTTAAAGATATGGGAGTCACCTTTGTTTGAAGTACTTGTAGCGGTATTAATGGAATTATAGACTTTTTGATTCCACTCAAAGAACCATAATTTTCTTCTATTGTTACAATTGCTTTATCCACCTTTTCTTGTGTATTTCCCATTATAATTTGATTCGTCCTAATTTTTTCGTTACTTCATAAATGGCCAAATCTCGTTTAAGTTTTTCCAACTCGAGAATGTACTTTTCAATTCGTTTACGTAAATCCATGCGCTTCTGATAAATGTATGTTATATAATGAGAAAATGCATTTACCTAACTGAAATATATACGCTTTGTTGGTCCAACTCGGCGGCAAACAGGACATCCTGGGTGGTCTCCAGCAAGCAATGTAAAGCAACAACCTTCACACAGCGACAAATGGGAACATTCTGTATAAATAGTATTTCGCCTATTTCTTAGGCAAATGATACAAATTAAATCATCGGAGGAAACTCGTTCTGTTGCGGTAATTGCCCCATCCGAAGAACCGCTCTCGCTGGATAATTGAAGATTATTACCTATTGATAATAATTTGTTGTATTTTTCCTTCAAACAGCGAATCTGTTGAAGCCTGAATGTCTCCATCATCTTCAGGTCCCGCACTTTCTTTGCCAATGCATGGCAGCGGACACGAACGCGGCGCGTATGAGCATACAAAGTATTTGCATACCTCTCTTGCTCGCTAAAAACCTCCATAGCTCGCTTCACATCATGTCTATCCACATTGGTTATTGGTATGGAAGGTATATCCATAATTGATAATTCCTCCCTTGTAGGCGGCGAGGCGAACCAGTGACGGCTACTAAGACGTCTGCCACTAGGCATTGGTGTTGGTGTAGAAGGTCTACCATCTAGGTCTTCATCTGATGAAGATTCAGTAGCTGGTACGAAGTCCTCATGTGACATTGTTCTTGTGATATTTATAAACTTTGCAAACAACTTTGCTTTCGCGTTGCAAAAAATATAGTTATGTGCAAATATTTTCATATCAACCTTTTTATATTACACTGTGTGCAAAAACGCGTGATCGGTTCAGGATATTCTAGAAACATAGCTTCCGCTTGTAATCTGTCAACGGTCTTCTGTAATCAGGAGACAGACAGCTTCCTGTCATTTTATCATCAGGAAATTCTAGTCCGCTCACAACGGTCGTTTTCTAATCAGTCAACAGTCTTTTTATAATCAGTTGATTAGGCAGCCAGCTTCCTATCTTAGCATTAATTAGACAGCTTCCGGTCGCAACGATCGTCTTATGAGCAAAAAATTCTAGAATACGTCGAAAAAGGGAGGGAGTTACAAAATATATAAAGACTGTGATTATGACATCTACATTCATTCGCAGTTGAAAATCTCACCAGTTGAAAAACTTACCAGTTCAAAATCTCACCATGATGGATTCGCTACAAAAGTTAAACTCATACTCGTGTGCTTTCAAGAAATTAAGTGACTTGGAGCAAAACAAACTTTATAAAGTAAGAAAAATGCGAACTATTGGAACTAAGTATGGAATTTCAATTTTGGTTTATTTGGACGATGTTGGCGATGTAATATTACCTAGCAGATTCAGAGATTTGTGTGAAACAATGGAAGAAATGAATAAAACATTTACGGAAAAAAATGTGTTCTTAAAGACACTACCAGCGATTGGCAAATATATTCCAATTGAATTTGTTTCTATTGAAGAATAATTCGACAACAATAGCAGGAAAAGCAGTAAAGTAATTCTTGGATAAACAATATCGGCTTTGATGTATAATTGTAATTTCTGTAATAAATGAACCATTTATATTATATTATAAGTTTTCGTAAGAAATAAAACACATTTTATATTTATTACAACTTTTTATTATTATAATTTTGTAATTTCTTAAATAAATGTATAATAAAAAGATTTAATTATGGTAATTAATCTTCCTTGTTACAAATAATACAATCTCTTTTAAAAATACGTTTATATAGGCACCTCTTACAGGTTGAGCAATATGGTGGTCCTATAAATTCTACACAATTTAAGTGGGAATGATGGGCTTGTAGAACTATGTTCTCATGCAGTTGTTCGATATAGTGAGAGTATTTATTGTCCATTTCAAAACAGTTTGGGCATAGTATTACAATTCTTCTGTAATGTTTATCACTTAACACGTGATAGTTGTCAATGGGAACTGTACATTTAGTTTCACCACACATTGTTAAATTTGCGTTCTTCGTATAATAATTAGCGTAGAAGTAAATTTTCGTAGATAATGCATTCCTTTTTATATGAAGTAAGTAAACCACATCCTTTTTCCTATATGAATCGGTCAACGGTCGTTTTGTAATCAGTTAATTAGACAGCTTCCGGTCGCAACGGTCGTTGTTGTCGTTGTCGTTGTCGTCGTCGTCGTCGTTGTCGTCGTCGTTGTCGTCGTCGTTGTCGCCGTTGTCGGAGTCGACAGCACAATTTAACCTGCAGAGGGCAGCACTGGCCAACAGCGCCATCGCACGGACCAGGGACACACCTCTTGCATGTGCCTTATACAGCGTGGCCAGATTCCAGGTATGAGTCATCGAGCGGCCCTATACACTGGCTGGCTTATACAGCGTGTCCACGGCCAGTGAGTGAGGGAGAACCAGCATACTATACCTACTAACCACCGCTAAAAGACGTCTCATAGAATCGAATTAAGAACCGCCGACACTTAATCGCGTTAGCCGTAGACCCAACCAAGCTTTCCTAAATCTCACAAAGAATGAATCACATGCTGAACGTCACAGAATCTATTTCCGAAATTCTATTACCCGAGTTTGCACTTAATTAAATGACAGCGATTGTTTAGTTTAGAAGTTATTTATGTCGTATTCTTGAGGTCGTAGCGTGATTTTATCGTAGATGTTTGTTTATTTGTTTAACAACAAAAACGTCACTATATGCATACCTTAATAATAGCATACTTATCCGAATAGAAGCTCTCCAGATACAAAACTTCCTTTTTACATTAAACCAACAATCCATCAATACGGAAACCACTCCCATCTTATCTGAAAATTCCTTTGTGGTCGAGGATAAAGAGACGACAAAAACAAGCACAACGAAACACCAGACAGATAAGCTCTATCTTCCCGGAAGAAGTGCCTCCGTTGTCTCTAAAGTGGCCGGAATTCTAACCCGTAGAAAATAAGTTTTTCCCTTTCCTTCGGGAACTCTTACGTCCGACAATGTCCCTCCTCCTTAGCTAGTCCCGCGTGTCCTGTTCTAAACAGTCGACATCGCCCCGTTGTTTGTCGATAAAGCTTTGTCGTATGTTTCCTCCCTTGTTAAGATGTTTACCGAAGTTCTGTAATCACAAAGACGAGAAGATTCGTATTGACCTTGTGACGTCGAAAATTGTTTAGAGATTTCGAAATCGTCGGAAAATATCTGTAAATAACCGTAACCGAAACAACTGAAACAACAATTAGCTCGTACATACTAATTAGAGAGAAAGACCCTGGGAGCAATTAACGCCGGTTACCCCCGCGTTACTAAAAGCGAAATCGTCGTACACACGGCTAGGGTAAATAGGTGAAAACACATTTAGAACCTCTCGATATTTAACCCCTTGCGTGTGACAACCTATGGCATCGCAGGTTGCCGCGCTAGCTTGAAATATAGACGCAATTTCGCATTGTTCAACGTGCGAATGACGCCCTAATACTACCGTCGAGCAACAACCCTCGAAAATTGTACAGGTTTTGCCGCAAATCCAGTGGCGGAGTGTACAAGGTATCGGGGACTCCGATATCTATACTTGATCGTTCTATTGCAGCCACGAAATGGAATTTACTCAAAATCTAATTGCTGCGTTATATAACAGATCTGTAATAGCGTAAATTAAAATTATATGCAAGTATACAGGGTGTTACGCAAGCGAGTAACTAACTAAAGTTGTATTTTTTTAACGGTACCCCCTGTATATTATTAAATTTTTAGATTGCTCTCATTATTGTCTTCAGAAAAGGTATAATCAATTAATAGTCTAAAGTTGATAGTTTTCGAGATATTTAGAATTTTATTTTTCGAGAATGCTGCTTGTTTAAACGTGTTTTGTCGCGTTGAGTTTATTAATAAATGCTATCAATTACGCAATAATATTACTTATACCTAGAATTTTAATCTTGCGTCACTACATTTTATCTCAATCAGATTATTATACAGGGTGTTACGCTTAAACATGCATCATTTTGAAAAATTCGAAATATCTCTAAAACTATCAATTTTAGACTACTACTCGATTATATATTTTTTGAAGGCAAGAACGATAGCAATCTGAATATTCAATAATATACAGGGGTTACCGTTAAAAAAATACAACTTTGGTTAGTTACTAGCTTAAGGAACACCCTGTATAGTTGTATATTATTCTAATGTATGCTACTATAGGCCGCCTACATGATAGTGTAATTATATTTTGAGTATTTTCGATTCTGTAGCCACAATAGGAAACCAACGCCTAGATATCAGGTCCTGTATTCATTATAGACGGGCACCGTTTCACTAATCCAAAATAAGAAGACAGATTTTAAATGTATAAATAGGAGTCCCCCTACGAACCCACCACTGACTCAATCGCTCGTATTTCGCGGGGAGATGGTGTTCGAGTTTTCTGTATGCTTCTGTTATTAAATTTCCGACGCAATCGGGGCCTGAATAAAACGCCTTCGAGCTATTTCTGTTGTACGCCGTGAGAGGAAGGCCGTGTAAAGATTAGTTTTACTGGAAACTGGGGGTAGCAAGAGAAATTTTACCTCTAATATAAACACGTTCATTATTCTCAGTAATATTGCGGAATTAAATTTTTTCTTCCTCTCTTTCGCCGTCGTCTTCTTGTTCTTCTCCGTGAAAATAAACAAGATTCTTTGTTAACTTTTGCGTTAAGAATTTCACGTGGAAAGTTCTCCGTCTAAGACGATAAGAAAAATATCTGAATTACGGATGCTGTAATAATCCGCAAGAATCAAGACTCCCAGCGTAGCTCTAAGATCAAGCTATGTGAAAACAAGTTTCTAATTTATTATTTAATCCATTATTTACCCAATAATTATGTGTTAAAGCAGCCTTGCTTCACGAGAAAATAGAAAATTGACAGAAATCAATTTCGATTCGATCTAATATTTATTGAAGAAGCATCTCCAGTGTTGGAATTTGGCCAAAACCATTTAATTCAACCAGATATTAATGCCTTCCGTTATTTTTTCCTCTCAAGACATTTCATTTACACCCTCTCCTGCTCACGCAGACCATTCCCACTAGAAATGATATACGATACACGCAGGCAGCCGTTCATCCCACGAGTATCACTGAAACTCGTATAACAACTACCTCTTCGATTCGTTAAAACACGAAAATGTTCTTCGCTTTTCCGATACTTACAACTTCCACGTACTCAATCACGACCCCACCCCGGTTTTTCCCTCGCTACCTACCGCGCAACTTTCTCCCTTCCTGCGATTCCCCCAATTCGCAAACGTATCAGATCGCAACACTTCTATATACTTCATTATCGAGTTACTTAGGTATTACCTGTGGCCCCTCAGAAGGGGACCGATTGCCGGCACGGGGATTCCCACCGGGGCGCTTGATTACACCTTCGTATAACAAACGAACGTCGAATTAGTTCCGTCCCCAGTAGAATCGGGACTGGAGGGAAGGCCGCGATACCTAGGGAAGAAGTGATTATTGACGGGGTCTCTGCGAGAAACGTCGCACTTTCTACTTTGTTTCGTTTTGTAATTACGAGATGTCAGGAGCGCGAGCGAGAAAGCCTCGTGAATCTTTGATGAAAACAGTTTCGTCCGACTTCCAGATAAAAGTTTCGATATTTTATTTCTTCAATGGATAAATGGTGGATGCCACAATGTTCTATAAGAGTGTAAATAATAGAATGAAACGACACCTTAGGCAGAACATTTTAGTAAATTGTGCGATTCACTCGCGGCGCTCCTTTAGAAGATAGTTTGCATAAAAGTATGTACGCGTAAAATATTACTTCTGCCGGTAAAAAAAAGGAAATTTCAGTGCATTAATATTCACTATGCTGAAGAAGGGAAAAGACAGAAGCGAGAACGGTAGCAAGGAACGTGACGATTTTTCAGATGGATGACACAAGTTTCCCCTCGTGGAATACCTACGAGTAAAAGATTCTTTTCTGATATATAATTTAGATAGTGATGAATTTTTGATGAGCTTCAAAGTCTTGCCAATTTAAGAAATAAATAGGTACTCGTATATATATGTACATAGTGATGTCTATATACAGACTGAGCCAAGAAGATCGAAAGATCGCTTTCTATTATTTTATTTATGATGAGTCAAGCTGTCTTTGATCCAGTTAGAATTTTGGAGAATTTAGTACTTGCTCACGATTCTGATTGATAATCGTAGAGGTGTGGTTGTCCTGACGAGGAGTCGAGTCTAGTCTATCAAACCTCGATACCCTTCCAAGGACTTTTTCTGCGAAAGTGGCAGCGTGCTCTAATAATACTCGGATGAGATTTGGTCGTTCCTCACGTACCATGGTGTGGAGGTGATCTGACGAAGGACTCTATTTTAAGAGTGCGTTAAACTGCCTCCGATGGGCTTCCTAGTATTCACCGACCTCTTCAAGACCAAAAAGTGGGTCGGGATCGCCAGAAGGTCACGATAATTCGAACTCCCTCTTCCCCACTACCGCCGCGTTTTGCTCGTGAACAAAATGGAGGCCTAAAATCGAATTATAAAGAAAATTTTCTGCTATCTTTAACACTAACCCCACTTTTTGTCCGTTTGTGTTCAATTTTGCCGCCATAGTTGTGATCACGTGATATATGTCAAAAAAAAATGTAAGTGTAGCTCTGGAAATATTTTTTTTTTACCAGCGTCCTTAGAAATACAGTGCATTCGCCTAATTGTGACACGATTTCTTAATTTCAACTTATTTTTTTTTTATATCCCAACCCCCCCTGGAATTCTAACATATTATTGTTACTACGTCATAGTCTAAGGTTTATTCTAAAGGATGCTTCACTGCAAGTGTACAAGTACAAACATATTGTTCTAAAAAATAATTTTTTTTACATAGTGTCAAGTGTCACATTTATCCGACAAATCGTGCAAATGTGACACAAACGAGTTCTAATTGTGACACTCCTCTTAAAGTGCATTTGCCTCATCCTTGGCTGTGATATTTTAATTGCGACATATTCGTAGAGGAATATTGTGACATTTAGGGAATGAAAATTTTCAGTATGTTGAAATATATAATATATTTATATAAAAATATCAAAAGTACAGTGAACAAAGGTAATTAAATTCTACCAAACACTGGCATCGAATGAAATGCCATCAAAATCGTAACGATCTCTTCGATTTTGTTTTGGACTTGGTAAAACCGTAATGACATCTTCCTTTTTAACGGTCGCTATGTCTTCCGTGTTTGGCCAAACAAAAACTCTTCCTTTTCTACGTAAAAATTTCACTTCAATTGTTTCATCATTTTCTTTGGATTCTGCTAAAACTTTTCCAACATAGTGTCGTTTGACCTTTTTTGTAGAATAGTCTATCAACACCCACGATCCTACCGAGAGATTTGTGGGGAAATCTTCCTCTAAATCGTGTTCTTTTATAAAAGATCCAACTGAAGAATTGCTGTTATGCAATGAAAAATTTTCATCTTCCGAAGTTTCATGTTCCGACTCATTAGAGACAACCTGAATCTTTTTTTTTCTTGGCAACACTTTCAGCTTGTAGGGTTTCGAGGTATTGCTCTCTGGTCAAAATCTCAGCGTGTTTTTCATTAACCTTTGTCCGTTTCTGACTGTTCATTGGACGTTTTTCAATTTTTTTCAACAAGAGTGACTCTAGAGAGACTGTTGAGACCGTTGCGGAGTCTTCAGAAAAACGGCTGGTGCTTGGTCCTGATTCGTTCTCATTGTCAGAATTTAAAGCGTTATGAACCTCCACTCCCGCATCCTCACATGCAGAACTTGCAGCTTTATATTTTTCTAGATCTTGAGGTTTGAAAATGTCTTCTTTGATCATGTGTCTATTTGTTGGGTAGATTCCCGTTAACTCAAAACCTCTTCTTAAAATACTACTTGACATTTCTCCCCAAACCTTTCCTAGTACCCTACGGAAATCTGCTTTCCCAAGGGAACTGCCATAATGTTCTCTCTGTCACTTTGTTAATCCTTCATCCCACTTTTTCTTAAAAACGTTAAAATCAGTGCTGTCGAGCGGTTGTAGAAGGTGCGTTGTGTGAGGCGGCAACTTTAATAAAACTATATTTTCGCTCAGTGCTAATTCAATCAACTGAATTGAAATATGTGTTTTGTGCCCGTCAAATATTAGTAGAAGTGGTCGCTTTTTTGAACAGGATTTCAAAAACATGTTTTTAAACCAACTGAAGAACGCGTCCTCGGTCATCCATCCGTTCGGTGTGGCGTTGTATCCGGTTCCAGGATATGAATCCTCTGGCATCCATGAATCCCACATGTGTTTAGCCTTATACAGAATATACGGGGGCATTTTCTTGCCATCTGCGGCGATACAGAATAATACGGATGTGTTAGCCCGTCCTGTACCCTGTGTAGTTCTAAAAACTGCTTTATTTTTTGTAGCAACAACTTTACTTGTATTTGGGTCATGGCAAATAGAAGTTTCATCTAAATTAAATATTCTTCTAGTAGATCAAAGAAACCATAAATTATGTCTGGACTTGTTTGCTCAGTCCTAATACTTTGTCGCTTGGTTGACTTTTTACAAGAAAAGTTCCACCGTTTATAGAGCCCAATAAACCAATCTTTACCAGGTCTGTTGTTCACAAAACTGGTCTTTATTTTGTTTTCTATTAAAGACGTTTCGACCAAGTTCAAGACCTCCTTGCGCGATAGGCCGAAGCCCCATTTATTCATCGTTTGCAGACATTCGGCAAGGTGTCTTTCATCCACTTCTTTCATTTCCACTGGTCTCCCTACATTTTTGTTTTCTGTTTGATTTCGATTTTTCCATCCTTTAAGGTGGAGAATTAAAGTGGTCCGAGGAATTTTATAGGCCGCAGCCGCACGTTTTACAGTCCAGTCATTTTCGATTTAGCCGCTTCTATATCAGCCCTGCCATAGGACTTTATTCGCGGCTTACGCTTTTTGTCTATTTCAGTTCCAGGCATCTTATCTATTGAGTGGAATGTCTGAAATTGAATAAAAAAATCACATGGAAATAAGTTTATCAAGCTATTTAATTATCAGTAGACTAGTGTCACAATTAGAATATTGAATTGTCACAATTAGCCGCATAATGCAAAAAACAGTAGTCTATTTGTGACACCCCTTGCAATTCATTTGCTTTGTAGTTTGAGGTTTTGTGAAGTTGACACACTCAAGCAGTGACTATCGACTAAGAATTTGACGAGTACCGGTAAAAATCCGATCACGTACTTTCGAATAATGGAATTTCACGTGTCGTCATGCAGATTTGATAATTTGTGCGAAAATAAAAGCTGATTTTTACTTATCGTTCGCTTCGACAAAACGCAGCCACATTTTTTCCAGTGATTCGACTGAAGGCCACGGAGCGTCGCTAGTGTTGTTTATTAATCTATTGGAGGTATTTTCAAAATGAGAGAGCTGTGTCACATTTACCTTTATGTCACAATTAGGCGAATGCACTGTAGTTGTTTTTCGTTCCACCAAAAATTCTAAAACCTTGTAAAAATAATTGTTCTTTGCTGATCTTTTATCTCGTTAGATTTCATTACCGATTGACCATTGCATTTGCACCTTGGTCCTATAGTTTTTGATCTTTTTTGAGTGTTATAATTCCATTTTTCTTCTTGCCTTAATATCTTATTTTCATTTTTCTTCCATTGTTTTTGATCTACATGACGTCTTTTCTTGCGTATTGGTTTCAGGTCAATGGTTTCAGTTGACGTGTTTTTTTCTCTAGTTTCGCTAAGATTTAATTTTCTTCGCTTGAAGTGGTTTCATTTTTATTTGCTTCATATGATTCATCAGAAGGATTAGAGGCTTCGAGTACTTCGGAAATAGAGGTTTGGGATTGTTTGCTAGAGATTGGTTCTGAAACTAAACCTTGCTGACCTTCTGATTCAGTTTTATTTTTACTTTGAGGCGCATTTAAACAATTAAAACCCAAGTTAGCAACTTCTATTTCAGCGAGGTTAAATAACTCTTTATCAGTAATTAAACTGTCATCAGTTAATATGTGATCATTAGCTGCTGACATTAAGTAATCTACTAGATGGCGACTATCTGTAAACAATTTAGAAAGGTCATCATCTTGAGCAGAAGCGACACTAACTGTTATCACATTCTTTCTGTTTGCATCATTTTCTATATTGGCCTTTTTTTTAATGTGCATTCCAGCCAGTGAAAGTATTTTAGACGCACGAGATTGAGGATTCATTCTGAAATAGATAGGTTGAGTAAACTTTTTACTAGTCTGGATGCGTCTTAGCCAACGAAATACAAAAATCAATGTTTTGACGCTCAATATATAGGAATCATTACACACATAACTCATTACATTATATACTAGAAACATATCAATACTAACCCTATTTAACAACGAAGAAAGGACAGAGATTATATATATATGTAGGTATACCTAGAATAAGCCATCGTGGTAAGAAATACAACAAAGCCTCAATTCCCGTTGGCATGTTTGTTATATTCTCCTATAACCACCATCCGCATTGTACCGAGGAAATTGATTCGACCGGACTTGGATATATGAACGTATCTAAATCCTCGAGAGTTTCCCCATTCTAACGATGTTTATCGAATTGTCTGCAAAGGGCCCCTCGCTTATAATACACGTGTACAGAACGGTCTAAGTGACTAATGCGATCAAATATTTAATTTAGCTTTGAACGCGTTTACTCTGCGCTAGTCGGAGGATTGCTTTAGCGAACTATCGTAGTAACACAAGGTACACACGACAGCTTTGTTTATACCTTATTTATAACGTGTACTATTCAGAGGTGTTCTAAGGGTTCGCGAAATCAGTGAGGCTTATTTCTTGGAACTATTCCTTTATATATGTATATACCTTAGTTAGTTAGTTAGTTAGTTAGTTATATAACAGTATGATACTTTGACCGGTTGTAATTTTATCTAAACAATTCTGAATGAGAACGCATTTCCTTCAAAACTTCGACTATGCAAACTCGATTAAACTTCTCCGGCGCATATAAGAAACCCACAAAATGGAACAAAACCTATCCGAAATGTTTACCAACATTTAGAGAAACTCGAAAACTAACTCCGATCCTATTTGCATCTGGTTCGTAACCGCACATCACCCTGCACTTTATCTACATGTATAGATCCCGCACATATACAGGCGCGCGCGCACACACAAATAGCCGTTAGTATAAATATTAATAAAACATCAAGCGATGGTGGATGCAAGTGATACGATGGAGAAATATGCAAAACGATTCTCCGTGAACGGTTAGGGGCGTTTTCTCTAATAGTGGAAGGCACCAGCCGCTAACTTTTCAATATTAAAATCGGAGCGTCAGGTCATTAGCATAAATAGAAGACGAGCTAGCGCCTTTAAATGGATAGATAATGTCTCTGTTAGGGAAGGGTAATTTTCGTCTACCTATGTATATTAGGGTGTTAAATGGGTGCATGTGGAGCGTCCTTGTATACTGGTCTTGAGTCTGCTTTAAAGAGCAAACTCTTTTTGAAATTGTTTTAGAAATAAACCCTCACCTTATTCTTGTTTATTCCGGTCGAACTCATTCTGGTTCACAATCGTGGTAGAACTTCCAGATAATATTCTAGGTTCACCGTCTGATCTTCTGGAATAAATTCACTGTGAGCAAGAAAACGGTCAGCATTGATTTTGCTCTTCTCTTTTGGCTCTCCTGATGACTTCCATGCCGCACTCAGACGTTTTGTTTTCGGCTCGTATTGAAAACACCACATCCCATCATCACCAATTACAATGGCTGACATACTTGCCCGATTCCTTCGGAACATTTTTAACATATCTTTGCAATGCTGAACTTTCCAATTTTTTCGGTCGTCTTCGATCAAAATTCGATAGACTGTGCGTTTCTGTACGCTTGGATGAGTCTCACAAACATACAACGATCACTTCGAAGAATTTCTTTGACTTTCTCAGAGCTACAGTGCTTGTTAATGCCTCTAATAGTGGCTCTCGTTCATTAACTTCGTCTAGGTACTGATCTCTCCGGAAACGTATTATTGAAAAAAAAAACCTTTTTGAACCAATTTTGCAAATCCATCCAACCTCTTTTGAAAGCAGCTTATCCAACCCGATCTGTTTGCTCGTTCACCCAGCTTTCGATCACGTTTACATTTTTCTTTCTAAAAACACATAGCATCTACAGTATTTTGACAACCACTAGAACTTATTGTTCTACTAGATGCCCTACATTTGCTACCAGCGACCATTACTTTGCTTGAGTCATGAAAAGTTTATCAAAAAATCCAAAAACTGTAGGTGGATTTGTACAAGATATTCCAACATATTCCACCCTCCTGAGATTTTTTTAACTTGTATAAATTGCAGCTTTTGATCTACTACTAAAAACCTTTTTGAACCAATTTTGCAAATCCATCCAACCTCTTTTGAAAGCAGCTTATCCAACCCGATCTGTTTGCTCGTTCACCCAGCTTTCGATCACGTTTACATTTTTCTTTCTAAAAACACATAGCATCTACAGTATTTTGACAACCACTAGAACTTATTCTTCTACTAGATGCCCTACATTTGCTACCAGCGACCATTACTTTGCTTGAGTCATGAAAAGTTTATCAAAAAATCCAAAAACTGTAGGTGGATTTGTACAAGATATTCCAACATATTCCACCCTCCTGAGATTTTTTTTAACTTGTATAAATTGCAGCTTTTGATCTACTACTAAAAACCTTTTTGAACCAATTTTGCAAATCCATCCAACCTCTTTTGAAAGCAGCTTATCCAACCCGATCTGTTTGCTCGTTTACCCAGCTTTCGATCACGTTTACATTTTTCTTTCTAAAGACAGATAGCATCTACAGTATTTTGACAACCACTACAACTTATTATTCTACTAGATGCCTTACCTTTGCTACCAGCGACCATTACTTTGCTTGAGTCATGAAAAGTTTATCAAAAAATCCAAAAACTGTAGGTGGATTTGTACAAGATATTCCAACATATTCCACCCTCCTGAGATTTTTTTTAACTTGTATAAATTGCAGCTTTTGATCTACTATCCGTTGTTAGCTTGTTCTAACCTCTTATCTTGACAGTTCAAATACCCATTTTTTTTTTCGATTAAAGGGTGGCAATTTTCCAATTGAGTTTCATGTACTGAAGAGTCTGCATCTCAAACAATTTTCTTCCCACACTTCACATTAGAATCCTTTGAATACTGATTTCGGTTAGCACTTTTTGTGATTGTCATTGATTTATGTCTATGTATTTGTCGGAAAGAAACACTAGAATTAATTACTTTTTTACCTTAGTAATCCCTATGCAAACCATAGTATAATCCTCCTTCCCCTGAACTTGTAGTTTTGTCCTCTTTTTTCTCTGAAGCTGATATTTCTGCTTCTGCACTCAATCTTTCCCACAAAACACGTTGTACTTAATGTGTGACTATAAACAAAGACCACAACAACCAAAAAACCTGCCGAGCTGGTTTTCATGATTTTCTACTCTCTTTGTTTTGTCAGTCTGATAAGCTAATTTTCAAAAATAAATATCTCAGTTTCCTTTTTCTTATAGAACCAAATCTATAAACAAAAAATATACCGAATGCAAGCAAAAAACTGCGTGTGGACCTTTTCTAATTCCATAGAGTACCCAATTACCCGAAGGGTACGGCCCGGTTTCTTCTCTCAGGGAAACACAAAGGATCCACAAGTAATCCTAGACATCTAGCGAGACTGACAATCCATGAATTATCCCAGCTAGAACGATATCTGCTGTACCGACGTGTTTTGTTTTAACACTCAGCGGCGATACTTCCGCCCTTGGCCACTCGATGGTATAAGATTAGAATTAGTCCCATTGTGGGAGGTTGTTATACAGTTAGGGTTGAAAAGCGCACTGCGATGAAATTAGATTTTGCATTTGGATGAATGCTGACGAGACCGAAACGGTCGAAACCACGTCGTCCACGTCAAAATATCTACTTTAAATTTTAGCGGAGGGTGGTACAGATACCCCTATGGCCGAGATATCCCTACGAAGCAGATACTCGAATCTACCTTAAAAGCAAACGACAAGAAAATCGCCAAAAATTTAATTCAAGAAATAGCTCAAACGGTATTGAGCAGGATAGAAAATGTATTTCCATCTCTATAATAGATATTTCAGAAACATTAAATTCAACAACATTAATTCTCTCAATTAATATTTTTGGATCTTCATCCTTCATTAATCCCGGCACTTTTTTATTCAATTTTAAATTTCTAATAAGCTTTTCAAGTTACAGTTCCAGTTTAATTACAACAGAGATGAAACAATTTACAATATTCCACTAGTGTACAATTTAAACCAAAATATATTCCTAAAATAAAGAAGCTGCAATAATTCACCGTCGGGAGAAACTTTTTAAAGCGTCTCGTCGTATATTCCCCCGGCGTTTATATTAAATTTAAATATTTACCTCTGCAGCTAACGCTCCGGAAAGTGAATGTTTTATCCTTCGGCAAAATCCGAAACGAGAGCAGTTGAAACGGCCGAACCTCACACAATGCGTCTCCATGGAACAATTGAAACGCTGTATATGTTTCTTTTTTTTTTCGTTTCATATCCTTTATTTCGCGTTGTCACTAGTGATTGTAACGAGAATAATCCATTTTACATGTCAGACAATGTAAAGATAATCAAATAAAAGAGAGAAAATATATTAAAAATTTGCTAATAAAATAGTAGGTGATTGGTTGCTCTCGAGTGAATTTATAGCGGAGGGAGCGTTTTTATATTCGCGGAATGAGCGGGTTGTAGGGGGATGATTAGGCGTATTGGGGGCGTGGCCTGTGCAGCGACTCATAATTAGCATAAATACGAAGTTTCATTGTTATTAGACAGTTAGTGTGGTATCCATCCTAAAACCCAACAAAGATCCATTGTTCCCACAAAACTATAGGCCCATTTCACTAATATCATGCCTCGCTAAAGTGGTGGAAGCAGTTATCTTGGCCCGACTCAAGGAGGAATTCTTTCTAAAGGAGCTCGTTCAGAACGAACAGTTCGGCTTCCGCGAAGCTCACTCGACGGAACTTCAACTCTTCCGCCTGACGGAAGCAATCAGAGATTCCCTTGAGCAACGAAGAACATTGGGCGCGGTCTTCCTCGACATTGCGAGAGCATTTGACACCGTTTGGCATGGGGGCTTGCTTCATAAAATGTTAATGAAGGGTATTAACCCAAACTTAATAAGGGTGATCGAATGTTACCTCGATAGTAGGACTTTTTCTGCACGTCATGAGGACAGTCTCTCTTCTAGTAGACCTATAGCAGCGGGTGTGCCGCAGGGTTCCCTCCTCGCACCCAGCTTATTTATCATATACATGTCAGACATGCCGGAATCGCTCGTGGTTGACCTGGCGATATACGCCGATGACACGGCTTTGTACACCTCAGATAGGGACGAGAACATCTTGTGCCGCAGACTCCAGCAGTCGCTGGACAAAATACTAGCCTGGGCTTCCAGGTGGCGTCTGAAAATAAACGAATCAAAGTGTGTAGCAGTTCGATTTACAAATAGGCTACGACCTCCACCCGAAAATATTTTCGTAGATGACTTCAGACGCCCCTGGAGCCCTTCGGTCCTCTATCTGGGAGTCATTTTGGATTCACGCCTTACGCTACGTCTGCATGTATCTAGAATCGTGGAGAAATTCGATGCGGCAAAAAATTTCCTGTATCCGCTGCTTTGTTCCAGAAGTAGTCTGTCTCTGAAAATCAAGGTTCTTATATACTACACGTTTCTTCGACCAATTGTTAGTTACGCTGCCCTACCTATTTCAAGCATGGCGAAGACGCACCTCAAAAGGCTGGAGACACTTCAAAATCGGGTTCTGAGACTGATGACTGGGGCACCATGGTTTGTCCGAAACATACAACTCCGTGAAGATCTGGGGGTACCAACTATGAAACAGCACCTGACAAGCCTAGCAGCGAAGACCAAAGAGAGAATTGCGAGATCAGACAATCCGCTGCTGAGCAGGCTCATCGAACTCGACCTAGATAGGCCCCCACCTAGGGTGATGGTTAGAAGAGCCCTAGCCATCTTAGGAGGACCATGTGACTCAGAAACTCGGTCTCATATGGACAGCGACGACCCTTCCCTATTACAACCATCCAGCCTAGAGGAGGCTTTCCAAGACGAATACAGGGCTTAAGAATCACCGTTCGGCCCTAGAAAAGCGAAAGAAGATCACCGGTAGACAGTTAGTCTTTGAGCTATCGTCAACCAAGTAACATAATCAGGAGTGAAAAGTGAAATATGGAAAAAATCGAATATCGTGCCGTTATAAAGTTCCTTACCAGGCAAGGAAAATCAGTCGCGACCATAATGAATTAGATGTCATTGGTTTACGGCGACTCTTGTCCAGGAAAAACCAGCATGGTGTACAAGTGACATAGTTTGTTTAAACAATGAAGGGAATCCCTTGAAGACGACCCGAGGCCGGGCAGGAGCATTGAGGTGATCCAAAAAATTGAAAAAATTGTACTCGAAGATGCTCGACTAAGAAGAAACAACTCGCAGAAATGGTTGGAGTATCCGATACAACAATTTTTAAAATCCTACACGATCATCTCGGCATGTCTAAGATCAGCGCAAGATGGGTGTCGAGAATGCTCACGCCGCCACAAAAAAACAACAGCGCGTAGAGTATTCGCGTGCATTTTTGGACCTCTGTAATGAAGACAAGGATGGTGTATTGAGTCGAATTGTTACTTGGGTTCATCATTATGAACCTGAGTCCAAACAAGACTCCATGCAGTGGCATAAAAAGGGCACAGGACCACCACAGGAATATTGTTGATTGATTATAAAGATTCTATAACCGGAGAATATTACGCTTCAATATTAGAGCGACTAAAAGAAGCCATTAAAGAGAAAAGACGGGGGAAAATTAACGAAAGGTGTGCTGCTTTTGCACGACAACGCGCCCGTCCACAAGAGCCGCGTTGCGTTAGCTGCCCTGCATAAGGTGGGCTTCAAAATTGTGAATCACCCACCCTACAGCCCAGACCTGGCCCCGAGTGATTATTACCTGTTTCCGAAAATGAAAAAAGAGCTGCGGGGTAAAAAATTTACTGCCGATGATGAAGTCAAGGAGGCAGTTTCGGCGTATTTTGCAGATAATGAGGGTATAAATAAATTAATTGAAAGATGTGAAAAATGTATCCGTCTTGCAGGTGAATATATTGAAAAAGAAAAATAATTTGGTTTTCTTATTTCCACCCCTTATCCCCCATTCCGCGAATATAAAAACACTCCCTCGTATCATGAGGAAATATGTTTTTCCTTCGACGACCTGCCTTTCAAACGACAATTTAAAACTAGGAAAAAAAAGACATCCGTTCACGATTTCCCCGTACGATATCGACTCATTTTTCTGAAACGTCACTTCGTATATCCGTTCCAAACTTAAAAACAACGTTTTAAAACCCCAGAAATAAACTCTCGACGGAGAAAATTGGAAGGCGTTCGTCGCCCACAACATTTATCAATCCTTCAAGATGTCCGCCGTAATAATGGATCTCGGAGGAAGTGATCGCGCGGGCCGACGCTTCAGACAAAACTGCCTGTCGACTTTGACAAAAAGCACTTCCGATTCTCACATTTCTTTTGATTCACTTCCCTTCGACATGTTAACGTTTGTCGTATGAAATAGACGTATGACGACGTTTATTGATTCAAAAGAATCTTTTTAAATCGTCATTGTTTATAACGACGTGTTTTTTTTAGCTATTGCATCTAACTCTGAAAGATTATCGTTGTCATTTTGTATAGTTAAGAGATATAGGAGGAGCTGTCGTCGAAACGAAAATAAGATAAGATTAAACCATCAACAGGGTGGAATTTTCAAACGCCGACGCATTAAAATATTAAATCCAGAAGCTGGTCGGGGGCGTACGAAAAAAAAAAACTCATCGCTCTTTCATCCTTATTTCGTATTCTGCGTTTCTTTTTTTTGTCTCTCATTTTTCTATATTCACCCCGGCGCTTGTGTAAATTAGCCCCATTACAATTATTCGCCTTATCTCGCATTTGCTTCGGAAAATTCATCAATTATCTAGCGTTTAAAATTACCGTGTACCCTACTCACCAGCGTGACCCCCCGTAATGTCCTCCCATTCATCCTTCATGAATATTAATAATAATGTTTTTTATTTCGAGTTAGAATGGATGTCGACTTCGTCATCATTCATTTATTTTATCTCGCGATTTTATTTTTTTCGGAAAAGATATCAAAATGTCACCGATAACCCGTTTCACCCTTATCATTATAATTTATTAGTAGAGCTTCTTCTTTCTTTAAAAAAATTCTATATACATATACAGATTTTTTTTGCATATTCTACGCGAATCGGATAGGCGGAGTGAACAATAAAACAAATCACGTTCGAAAACGCCGCCAGTTGACGAGGGGGAAAAAAAGAAGGAAAAACTTGCAGAGAGAAAAAAAAAAGTGCTAGATCAACGAAATTAAAGCTGACTTTCGATTTAACCTACCTATTTCTTCCCCCGATGGAATTTCACGCGGAACAGAAACCGCGGGGGTTGAAACGCGTCGAAAACTTGAGAGATTGCCCGACCGAGATTGCATAAAAAATACATAAATTCCGTGTGTACAGTGCTGTAGGACGATCGCGGAGATTATCGCGATTTAGAGTAACCTCAAAATTAATGTTGTGTAGGTGTATACAATACAAGATATTCGATTGTGCTCCGAGATTATTTTTTTATATAAATAAGGAAACTAATTTGATAGTTTGCGTGTTTTGAATGAATTAATCATCAACATGCTTGTAGCTTTAGCAATAGCTCTACGACAGATTTTAGTTGCCTATCACGTTATCACAACGTTACAGATTACTATATTATTGTTTATATTGCAGTTAAGTGTGGGAAGTTGATTTTTCCGCACTAGTGCGGGAAGTCGAAATTGCAACTATGTCCAGAAATATCCAAATAAGACTTAATTAAATATCTCACATCAATTTCATTCTTTTGTCTGTTGTATCCTTTTTAAAAGCCATATTTGTTAGCCAATAAAATAGCCGTTGGTGATTTGAGACCTGTCATAACTTGAATTTGGTGAAGAAGCTGTACGAAATCTATATCTCTGAAACTATTCGTCATAGAGACTTGCGGTGAAAAAAACATCATTACTAAAGTTGTCAAAAGAAGGCCGTGGAAAATATTTTTAGATTTCCAAGATGGCCGCCTTTTAAAGTGATTTTTTTACTGAAATCCATCTAGTTAATGTTACCAAAAAATATATGCTTTTTAAAGCTAAGCTTTACTCGAGTAATTTTTGTTTAACACTTTTTGACGTACTATTAAACTAAAATGTCTTTTTAGATAAACAGCTGTAACTCCTAAACGATTGAACTGATTTTGACAAACTGAGTCTCATGGGATAGACAGTGATGCCACTAGAGCGCGTTATTTGATATAATAACAGAAAATTGCAAAATGATACCTAAACAAGCTAGTGAAAACCGTATCTCGATATCTTATTCGTAGCCTGAAATATTGTAGAAAGAACATTTAGTTATATAATGACTCAATTCATGGTCTACGGCCTTTCATTTCTCCGCTAGGGTCGAACCTGGGTTCTTAAGTCATTTTTTCTCTTAATAAGCCTCGTTATTTGGCTGGATGTTTGGTGTTATTGTCTCACTATCCTGGTGAACTGGCTTTGGAAGGTATTGCTAGGCTGGGATGTGGTCCTCGTCATCTATCGCCAAGACGCGTCCGTAAGTTGACTTTGTGGAAGATCGCTCGATTCTCGACAGAATTTTCGTGGCTAAGCTAGTAATATGATGGCTCTCCTAAATTTTCTCACAACTATTGATTCCGTACTAACCAGGGAGCTCCAGTGATGAACCTCAGTGTTCTGTTTTGCAGGGCTTCTAGCAGTGGCGGTTACTGTATACGAGCGCATGAGCACGTGAACCCCCTAAACAAATCCTCGATTAAAAACTATTAAAATGTAATACTTGATCTTACTATTTTCGTGAAATATTAACGACGTCCCTTTCTAACATCGCATCGATGGAGCACGTGCACCAAGTAGGCGGGGCTACGTTGATTTTGTCGGTGTTTACCGGCATGAAGGATGTAACGGGGGTGGAGAGGGGTACGGCAGATTTCATACGAGCTGGTGCACAAATTTAGTGAGCTCCTGTTTATGCTTGATTTGTTAGGAGACGTTGTGCGGGAAGTTTAGTAATCCATGTCTTAGCATCCCCCCAACAGCTTGCGCCAATTACGGTGGGAGAGGGGGGAGGGGCTGGCCATGAGTTATTATTACCTTTCCGCATTTGCCGTGGAATTTGGAAAACTACAGAAAACCAAACTTAGAAAGGAAGCACCGGGGTTCGAACCCGGTACTGCCGGACTGCAAGGCAAGTGTGCAAGCCACTAGCCCGACTAGCCCCGATAAGCAAAGTCATCTTCATGTAGGCGCAAAAAAAGGAAGGGAAATACCTTTTTTGGGTCCTGAACCTCTTTTTTCGGGATCAGTCACAACACGAAACTAGAAGTTGATCAAAGGAAAATGGAGCACTGGTTTGATCAACGTGGAAACAACTCTGGGAACCTACAAGCAGGACAGATTCAAACTCAAACTTCAAACTTGGCTTACTGACAGGAATCCTATCAGGTCAACGTCGGTTCCGAAGGCATATGGGAGTAATGAAGCTAGAATAGACAACAGAATACCGTTTCTGCGAGGAAGAGGTCGAAATACAAGAGAGGGACTTACCTAAAATCAAACAATCCCATATTTTAAACTTTTTAAGGCGGATAGGTTTAGCAAGTCAGCTATGAAGCCACACAGCAAAAAACGGGGGACACAATAGACCTAGCCTACCCAGTTCTTTCATTTTGTTAAATTTCTAATTTGGCTGTTTTGAATTCAGTTTTTCTCGTTGGACGTTTTTCGCTCACCTACTGCTTGACAGTAGCCTAATAGTTCTCTATCTGGTTCAAGTCTAAACTGTTGCTAGGTCACTTCAAAGATGTAATGCCATTTCCTTCTAAGTATTTGATATGGTGCAGAATTGTTGTGTAAAATGGGGTCAACGTCTAAAGGAAACGGAGCATCAACGGAGGATTCCACAAAATCCTCAAGGATTGTTAATAAATATATACAATGAGGTTTAAATGTCCATTAATGAAGGCCAGCTAGACTCGGACTAGTTTTGATTACTACTGCTAGGAGTCGATTTAATCCTTTTTTGTAATCCTGTAGATTGGATGCATCGCTCTTGAATTGATTTTGTTCCAGATATTATTTCTGTCTCATCGCCTACTTCTCTTGAGGTTGTAAATCTATTGCAAAGACATAAGATTTATCCTGGAGACCTATGCAGGCTTTTGATAGACTCGTATTCCTTTAAAAATTTAGGCACAATAACATTGCTATATCCTATTCACCAGCAATAGCTCTTGTGGAAACCTGTGCAAATTTTCGATAGTGGTAACCTTTATCTGACGACTACTGTTATGCTACTGTTTATGCTTGATTTGTTAGGAGACGTTGTGCGGGAAGTTTAGTAATCCATGTCTTAGCATCCCCCAACAGCTTGCGCCAATTATGCGGCTGTAGACCGACTTGAGATGTTAGCTCTCCGCATTTGCCGTGGAATTTGGAAAACTACAGAAAACCAAACTCAGAAAGGAAGCACTGGGGTTCGAACTGGTACTGTCTACTACGAGACAAGTGCTGTGCAATATTTGAAAGACAATTTTAATTTCAGAGTTTTTCAGTTCGTAATTAGATATAGCACTAATAGATCATCTTGAAAGCTTTTTTATAGATTTTAGTTAACAATTTCCAAGTTCTTGATTTTGTGAACACCCTGTGACTTATAGCCATACTCAAGCCCGACAAGGCACCGTACATTATTATTGAACGCAGAGAGGGGTAGTAAATTAATTTGATCATTAGCGGCAAAGAACTCTTAGCACACAGGAGAAGATAGATGTTGCTTCGTGGGGAGTTAAATTTTTCTATGGACCTATCAACTTGCGGAGTCGCACAATCAATTGGGAGTCTGAATCGTTGATTTTCAACCTTCACTTCGAACCCCAATTTCATCGTGCGAGTGTTGAAGCCTACGACGAATTTCAATTCTGTTACCTCGGATTTTGTCATCGCTCTTCTACCATAGCCAACCACAAATATTATAAACATAAAGACAATTTACATGTTTGAAGTACGCGTTGACGTTTCTGAAATTGCTAACAAAAGTTAGTTATAAAGTTAGTTAAGTAGTTATAGTTCCCGTAATCTTAACTAAATGCTTGGTCAGTCCAATTTCATTTTTACCTGTCGTTTCTCCTCGTGCTCTTCGGCAATATTAAAATTCAATTCACGTAGGCTAGAATTCAATCAAACAGCGAACCACCTTTGCATAAATTTAAACACATCCGCTTTAAACGTTAATCTAACGGCGCTGAGCGTCGGTACCATTATGTCTCGCGACTATTTCAAAATTTCGTACCCAAGGCATCAATATTACAACAGTCGATATCCGATCAGGCGTACAGCAACGTTGCCCAGCATTAAAACTCAGCACGCCATGCATAAATTAATTAAGGGATTCGGCGATGGAAGTACTCTCTCCCCTTCTCACTATAACCGACCGTCGTCGAGGAGAATGCGGCCGAACTCCGGTTAACGTCGGTGCCCATAGGCTACGAAATTAAACATAAAGGAGGATGAGACGACGGGGCTTATATGTATATATAAAAAAGCTGCGCCAAAAAGAGATGAGACGGAAACCAAGGGAAAAGCGGATAATTGTTCATATTTCCGTATTAAATGTCTGATTTACGACCGTTTGCGTTCTGTTCCCTTCCCCTTTTGTTTTATTTCGCTTTTCGATCTACGCCCGGTCCGCGTTTATAGGAAATTGTTCGGAACATCTTGATCGCGAAATGAAAAGAGGTCGTTTTTTTTTCTTGCGGCAATGATTAGAATATTTGAAATCTTGAAGCGGAGGGTGAAAGACGTTAACGAGGACGAAGTAGGAAAAAATATGAAGAATCAGCAGATTCTACATTTTTATTCGGTGTTCGAGGGAATTATCACGCTTTTAAATGAAGGATATCTCTCTATATACTCGAGCTACGTTTATGTACTAACCATTAAAGAGAAAGGAGGAAAATGGAATTCGAAGCAAATTAGATAGAGTTCGGGGAATAATTCGGTTATTGTCTTTACTGTTTAGCGGTGGTATTTCCACTAAAGAGTTAAGGAATAGCGACGTCTTGCGGACAAGGAACGAAACAACCCTTCTACGTACCTAGGGTATAAGTAATTCAGTTTATGTACTTATGCCGTAGTTCTCCCTTCGAAGTTTCTGATATCGACTCGGTTTCGTTTAATAATAGCAAAGGACGCTTGTACATGCCGCGTTCCCATGATATCCTGTCAAGGTATATAATATCGTGACGCAATTATAGCGAGGACTAAGTTGCAATAACTAAATTTGTAAAGTTATGAAGTCTAGTTCGTAATTTAGGCATATTTTGCAAGTAATTTCGAGTTGTTAGCCTTCACCAAAAACATTCAAATGTTGAGGTGAAGTGTATTTCGTTATCAACTTTCTCCAGAGATATTATAGAGGGCATCTAAGTCTTCGATAACTAAAATAACTAGAATTATTGTGTTATTAACCTAGTTCATTTCCTAGAGATATAACACTTAAAGTATAGTGGACTGTACCAATTTAAATCTAGCATGCCAGCAATCTGAACTGGAAGAGATCGGTTGCACCAAAATCCCGATTTCAGGATAATTTTTTAATCGAGAGTTTAAGACACTGCATGATCACCATGTTTAATTATGTAAGAACAAACTATCAGCAGTCAACTATATGCAGTGAACTATGTATATAACCACGGAATAAGCAATTTCATACGAAGTAGGTTGGCAGAAAAAATTTTCAGTTTGTAATACATTTTGAAGTGTCCTAACTTGGCCATCAACTCAAGACGGCCTCATCTAATCGAAAAAATTATGTTGGGAACACTGAGGAGTTGGTAACGCGTCTCCTTATTTTATACACTACTGTCATTTTGACGTTATAGGTTAGGTTGGAATATACGTAGGGCTTCTGTTTTGTCTAAGGCTGGACGAAGGGTTAGTTAGCCCGTTGATTGAAGGAATACATAAAGATGCGCAACCTATGACAGTTGACAGAAATTTCAGATCACATAAAATGGAGATTTGCATTTGATGGGATCTGAAATATCTGTCAACTGTCATAGGTTACGCATCTTTTATGTAGATATTCCTTCAATCAACGGTTAGACTTTTTATTCTTCTAAGCGCAGGGTTCGTAACAATCAGGAAATTCTGAAGATATACGACAGAACGACCGAATCGCGGTCGGGTGCAAGTCTGCCATCGATAAGATTCTCCCCGTCTCACACGAGGAAGCAGTCTGTCGAGATCTAGCTCTAGCAAGTGCTGGACCAACGCGTTCTCCGACTGACTTGTAAGAGGCCCTCAAAATAAGGGTTCCCTTGGCCAGCGCCATCGTATATTCGCTCAAAGAAGGAATGTTCAAATCTCTGCGAATCATGGTCGCAGCGACCATGATTCGCAGCGCTCGGATCTTGAGCCTTTTTACTTGCAATTTACTGGCGCTGGACCAGCTTAGAACACACAGCAATGATCAATGAGCTTAATCCTTAGACTCAATGAGCTCTTCGAGTACAAAAGAGGAGGAGCCAGAGCCGCGCGTGCACGAAGGAACTTGACCGCAATAGTCGAAAAATGCTGTTTGAAGGTCAGCCTAGTGTCATACTGCATACGCGTTTTCTATAGCACATAGTGCACATGGTACACATAGTTCCAGGAGTACTGAGCCCGCCACAATGGGGTTCTACAATCTTGACACGCTTTCCAGGGTTTTTTCTGCACGTCCCGTTGCATACTGAACCAAATTGGGAATACCCAAGTCCTCATAAATTTGGATATCTCTGACATACCATGGAGCTTTGATAATTTGCCTTAGGATCTTATTTTGTAGGGTAAATTTCTTTCTATTGGGTTTGCAGAACTAGACCATACTAGACAACCATATCTGAGGATGGGTCTTAAAAGGGTTGTGTCAACCATTAATTTCAGCCTACGGCTATGTTGGCTCTTACGTCACATCCATCAGTTGCGAAACTACTGACCACGCTGCTACGAAACGTTGCCTAACTTCTGCAAACTTAGATGCAAGTGTTAGTTTCGAGCGGGCGTCATTAATATAGATGGCTATTCACTTTTCCCGGTTGATCGCTAAGCGCCACTTTGAAAACCATTCCACGTAGGAATCTATTGCCTATTGAAGTCTTGAGCAGACAGGAGCATCCTATAGCGATGTTGCAAAAATCGCGCCTGTCATCGAGCGTAAAAAGAATTGACAACAGACAGAATTGGGCCCAAAAGAGAGCCCTGAGGGACACCAGCAGTTATGGGTCAAGAGGTACATATGTAATTTACACTAGACATGTAAATTCAGTATGGACAATTTATGGAAATAAATATAACCTAATTCTTTATAATCCTTGGGACTTTTTTGCTGCCAATCCAATACAATTCAAAATGATTACTTCGTATTTGCCACTTTGTCATTTTTCTAGTGACATTTAATAACTTTTATATGTTGTTATTTCAATACCACCTATTGAGCTAACCGACAACAATATAAATACCTGTCATACCAACCTGTCAACGTAGTAGATCCTGTAGTTTATTCTTATTTGTACTAATGAGTATTATGTTTTTATCGAGTGCATTAGAAATGTTTAAAAGCAACTATAAAATACGATATCTATATTTACATTTATCAAGAGGAAAACGAAAATGGTGATAATACAAACTTGTCAAAGGTAAATGACAGCCAACACTATAAATTGAAATGTTACTGTTGCATAATCATGGATTTCTTTATTACTTTATTATTAAATGTAAAATAAATCTTTAGCATCAACTTATTCGTGCGTAAATTCATATACAAATATAAAAGAGGCCTGAGATCATTTAAAAATTCATACAAAAATACGCAGCTTACTATAGAGTAACACAAAAAATGCGTAAGCTAGCGATATAGCAAACATATCGAACTTGATAAGGGATGAAAGCTCCATTTACACGAACAGCAGGCTTTCGCGATCCTTTCCGAAGCTTAATGTATCGCTATCACGACATCCTTTAAACCTACCCCTATTCAGCTATATTATACAAACATAAGTAGATACGTATAAGCATCACGCTGCGAATCTATCAAGAGATGAAAGCGTTTAACTTGGTTTAACGTTTGACGACGATCTAGAAGTTCTTTATATTAGATTTAATGTAAACAAATGAGATACTAAGAGTCTTATTCGAGATAAAATTAAGCTAACCTATTCTTTAAAAATGTCAAACGTCAAACTTCAGAGCTGTCTGATTTCTCCCCTCTCGGCACGCAATTCTCCCGTTGAAAGTTTGCGAAATTTCCCATCGCTTCCATAAAGCTACAAGAGAACAATTTTTTGATAACTTGAAATATTGGCTGGGCACGAGTCGCCGCTTTCCGTGTTCGGAGCGTTCGCCAGGTAACCTAATTTATTAGACCGGCGAGTACGCTACGAACGCTAGCGCCATCTACGTAGTAAGAAGAAGCTAAATTTTATTACAAATACAGAGGCAACTTATTTTTATTCTAGAATAGCAGACGGAGAGCTCCGAATAATTCTGTTTTGCATGTTCGTTTGTGAGAATCTTACAATACTTTAAAGATCATATGCCTTAGAATAGAAGATACTTCATTGACAGTTTTCCTATATACAGTGTGTGTATACCTACAACAGTTTTTATAACAGCAAATGAGCATCTACTTCATTGACATTCATGGTTCTTTTTACATTTTTTCTTTACATTTTTGCATTACATTTTATTTTTTGTGCATATTGTAGCGAACTTCGATAATAACATGATTTTATTTTATCTTAATTGTTACAACAAACTTAAAAACAATAACATTTTTGAATAGAGAATAAGGAGACCTTTCAAACGATATATCACAAGCCTATATTTCCCATTAAAGAAAAAATGGGGTTGTATGTATGTACACTCGAAGAAAAAGAAATGGGACAATTACAATACATATCGGTATTGTAATTGTCCCATTTCTTTTTTCTTTGAGTATACCTGTCATTCGAAGGGGTTGAAGGTAGGGATCGCATTTTCACGTTGAAGAATGTTAATTTAGTTTATTCTTATTTAATGAATATTATGTTTTATTTGATGCATTAGAAATGTTTAAAAGCAACTATAAATACGATATCTATATTTACATTTATCAAGAGGAAAACGAAATGGTGATAATACAAACTTGTCAAAGGTAAATGACAGCCAACACTATAAAATTGAAATGTTACTGTTGCATAATCATGGATTTTTATTACTTTATTATTAAACAGAAAAATAAATCTTAGCATCAACTGAGTTCAGTGTAAACTCATATACAAATATAAAAGAGGCCTGAGATCATTTAAAATTCATATTAAAAATACGCAGCTTACTATAGAGTAACACAAAAATTAGTGTTAAAGCGATATAGCAAACATATCGAACTTGTGATAAGAGTGATGAAAGCTCCATTTACACGAACAGCAGGCTTTCGCGATCCTTTCCTAGCTTAATGTATCGCTATCACGACATCCTTTAAACCTACCCCCTATTCAGCTATATTATACAAACATAAGTAGATACGTATAAGCATCACGCTGCGAATCTATCAAGAGATGAAAGCGTTTAACTTGGTTTAACGTTTGACGACGATCTAGAAGTTCTTTATATTAGATTTAATGTAAACAACGGGATACTAAGAGTTTTATTCGGGAGATAAAAATTAAGCTAACCTATTCTTTAAAAAATGTCAAACGTCAAATCCTCAGAGCTGTCTACGCTGTCTGATTTCTCCTCTCAGCACGCAATTCTCCCGTTGAAAGTTTGCGAAATTTCTAATGCTTCCATAAAGCTACAAGAGAACAATTTTTTGATAACTTGAAATATTGATAAAAATGAGTCGTTGCTTTCCGTGTTCGGAGCGTCTGCCAGGTAACCTAATTTATTAGACCGGCGAGTACGCTACGAACGCTAGCGCCATCTACGTAGTAAGAAGCAATTTTATTACAAATACAGAGGCAACTTATTTTTTATTCTAGAATAGCAGACGGAGAGCTCCGAATAATTCTGTTTTGCATGCTCGTTTGTGAGAATCTTACAATATTTTTAAAAATCATATTTTAGAATAGAAGATACTCTCTTCATTGACAGTTTTTCTATATACAGTGTGTGTATACCTACGTCAGTTTTTATAACAGCAAATGAGCATCTACTTCCTTGACATTCATAGTTCTTTTTACATTTTTCTTTTTTACATTTTGCATTACATTTTATTTTTTGTGTATATTGTAGCGAACTTCGATAATAACATGATTTTATTTTATCTTAATTGTTACAACAAACTTGAAAACAATAACATTTTTGAATAGAGAATAAGGAGACCTTTCAAACGATATATCACAAGCCTATACTTCCCATTAAAAAAAAAATGGGGGTTGTATGTATGTAAGATTAAGAAAAAGGAAATGGGACCACCATAATACATATCGATATTGTAATTGTCCCATTTCTTTTTTCTTTGAGTATACCTGTCATTCGAAGGGGTTGAAGGTAGGGATCGTATTTTCACGTTGAAGAATGTTAATTTATAATTTAAACTTGACGTTTTCAGGATTTTTATAAATATAAGTAACTGAAATAATGAATTCCATTTGGCTTTTACACACTATGTACAGGGTGGCCCATCGAAAACGAAACAGACGAATTGTCATTGAAACGGTAGCTTTTGAACAAAATGCCGATAGACGTTAAAGTTGTTGTCTAGGGGGACACATATGTAAAAAAGAATTGTCCGCGGTTTGAGGAAGTTTAGCAAGGGGAAGGGATACTCCCCCCTCCCCACAGGGGGGATAAAGTTAGGAGTTTAAATTTATAACGTACATGTGTCCCTCTTAGACAACAACTTTAACGTCTTCCGACATTTTTTTCAAAAAGCTACCGTTTCAATGACAATTCGTCTGTTTCGTTTTCGATGGGCCACCTTGGTATGTATGTAGATAGGCAAGCTTGTAAACGCTGCTTTCATAAACAAGAAATGTTAGCTTAAATATTTACTAAAATCGAAATCATCGACGGTCTGTTTGTTATTTACTTTTATTGAATTGAAAAAAAGAAATACCGGAAAAAAATTTCTAAAAAACAAGAATTCAAACAAGTCAACAAACTCATATTCAGCTTCCGCAAAATTGTTTCGCTTCAGGGTATTTGTACTATAAAAAGAGAAAAATTACAAACCTCTTCCGATGTTTTTAATTATACTAGAGAAACAGAGAATCGATTGGTAACCCTGTCTGTTTTCTAATTCCAGATAACGCTCCCTAAAGACCTCAGTATACTTTATATAACACACGTTGTGGTGTAATAACAAAATTCCCTATTCGAAATGCGTTCTAAGGACCTACCGGTTTCTACTAAATCAAATAATATTAGAATAACGGTTTTTTCCAAGGCCGTTATCCTCATTTTCGCACCGTTTCCAGTTTTTTTTTTCCCCTCGTATTATCTTACGATCTCCCATAAACAGATTACTTCGGGAAATGTTGCTTTATAAACACGTTTATGTGTACAGGTAGCAAATAAGAAATAAATTTCTAACCAAAAACGAAGTCTTCGTAATTTATTTAACGAGAATTTTACACCTGCTGTCTCATATTAGAATTTCTTTAAACCTAAACACACCCTAGATCTACCCAAACGTCTACTATAGAACAGTATATAGCACTGGAGATCGCGTGATCGGTCTTTGTACTAAAAAACAAAAAAAAACAACAGCACGACGCCGACGTCGACAGCTGATGGTCGAACTTTGTGTTTCGTTGAGAAACGAAGTTAGACAAGTTAGCGAATTGGGTTTTTATCGGACCCCTACAGTTATATACACGAGCGTCGTTATTTTTAGACCTCCCCGACTTATCACCGAATTAACAACCTTTTTTGAAACAATCGACGTGTAACGCGAATCCGAACGCGGATTTTATCAATCATCCAACAACGTCCGATTAACTATGCATGTACATATTTACGGTCGATGTTCGACAAACCATCCCGAGACCACCATTTCCCGCCGCTTATTTATCGTGGGCCGTTTATTTGGGAAGAGTGTACCCCGTCATATCCCCAGAACGCTTAACCGCCTCGCAGATGATATACGATTCGCAGAAAGGCTTGGAAATTGGAGTATTTATCAAGTTGGCAGGGGTACGTACTTCATTTTATTGAAATTTATGATTTCGTGCGTGTTGGTTTAAGCACATCTGGGAATCGTGAACTGCTATAGTGGCAGGCGACGCCGACGGTCTTCGAACGTTCCACGGCGTCATTCCGACCGGAATAATGGCCAGAACTTGGTCACTATATAGGCGATATCGAAAGTTGCTCCGTAACCGATGGCGTATAGGTGGTGAGTGGTAATAAAAATTGTGTGAGGGCTGGTTTACGATTTTGATTCCTGGACCGTTCTGCAGTTCGATATGTATTGGGTAGACGAAATGACTGCATAAATTAATGTAATAATAATATAACTTTTTATTTTTTTTACTGTTGGTACCTGTTTGATAATAATGTAAGTGATCCTATTATGCCACCTAATTGCAAGGAATAAATTAGTTAGTTAGGTTTCTGATCAATTCTTAATACCATTTTTAAGTGACAATATTTAAAAACAACGAACTATGACAGCGAATGTCAGTATGACCAACGTTTACATTACAAAAAATTACATTACGTTCCTTTCGTTTTTTCAGTATAACCAACGTCAAAACTAAATTTTACAGTTCAAATCTGTCAATTTTTTTCAGCTTAGAACGTTTTTTGTATTCTACATACTATACTTATAGTGTTTTGTTGCTCGGTAAAGATGATAGCAAATTTAATTCGCTTTTTAGATTCGGATTTTTTACAGCTGCATTTCTGCATTTAAAGAATGTCGACGTGGAATGTACGAACGGAGTAGAAGTCAATATTCTAAGTAGAAATTCAATCATCGAACAGTATAGTCCAAGACAACACCGTACACTTTAATGCCAAGTTAGCTTAGTTTTTGGGTGATTATTTGCCAATACTTATAAGCCGACTCTAAATTTGACACATTCAATAAGGCATGGGCTCCGCATATATGTACAGTGACCTTCAGCCAGCCTCCCCTCTCTTTCTCCCATGACGGAATTTAAAAATTCCACTTATGCTATCGTATTGTACTAGTTTTGTACCACACACCAAACATTTTGTACCTTTTAAGCTACATATTATAAAATTATTTTCATATATATATACAGGATGATTCATATCGCTAGGTGAACGAAACATACATCTTCAAACGGGCTCACACTTATATATTATATCAAATTTAGATTAAGCATATCTTCCAATCCTTCCATATAAGGTTTCATTGAGTTATACTGAGTATTTCAGAAGTTATGGTCAATTTTGTCTGAAAATCATTGCGTGATCCGCGCGATCCATCATTTTTTAGAAAAATTATTTGACCGACACAATGAACATTGATGGTCTGATTACCCCTACCATCCCATCGATGTTCAAAATCAGGAACGATTCGGCTTTAGGTACAAGGCGATTCAAAACACTAATACATTATTTTCTCGCCTTATTTAAATGGAACATCCTGTAGTAAAATTATACTATTTTTATCCTTTCAATAAATGAGTAACGTCATCAAGTGTCAAAATGTAGTGACATTTGTCATTTTTGTTATTATTTATACAGATTTTTACAGATTTATACTGATTATTATTTATACTGGTCATTATTCATATTGCCATTATGCATACTGGTCATTATTCATACTGGCCATTATCCATACTGGTAAAAAAGGTTTTTCCCTGGCTTGACCAAGAATAAGTCCATCGCGAGGGTAGTTGGTTGATATAAGCCTCAACTAACTGGAGGATATCTCGTCGGGTGAGCAATGTATCTGCTCGGGCACTGACACTGCATAGCCAGTGCAAAATTTGATATATCTTCCCCTTACCAGGGTGGGCTGCGAGCCGTAGCCCAATGTACAGCTCTATCTTTCGAAGCTGAGGTAAGCTGAAAGCTTAGAAATTAAATTATCGAATTTCAAGAAAGAGATAAACAGACCGTCGTGAGACCACGCTGTAATACTTTACCAATTCCAAACAACTTTTTTATCACATTTTTTTCTTCTAAGTTTATGCCGATACTTGAGTAATGCGTGATTTTGACATATTTGTAATGTCATTTAGATCAAAATGGTAAAAGCCATGCATCGACATAAACGCAAGCATGAACTAGTGGAATTGCTTACGGAGATTTATAACCTTACTACTACTCATATACTCTAACATAAACATAACCTTAAATACTAAAAAAAAAGTTGGTTTTGAGGTTGTGCCGATACTTGAGCACGCGATTTTGACGTAAACGTCATTACAAATCTGTCAAACCAACGTAATGACCAGGCATGTTTTTAAATTTAATTATTATCAATTCAATATAACTTGAACTGTCAACTTCATTATAATAATAGAACAATGCAGTCATACCGGACTAAAAACAACCTCTTTATAATAACATCGATTTTATTCCATCCTTAACAACCTTTTCACGTTTCCACCGAAGCAGTTACGTATCTATAAAGTAAAGGTAGCAACTTGAACGCTTCTTAATAATCACCGTCTGCATCCGGAATAACGACTCCATTCCGTATCTCTTTTTAAAATGATACCCGAGACATTGATTCATAGCCACGCTAGCGCCTGACAAAAGTAAGAAGTAAACGAGTCGTTCTCAAACGAGATAGGTGCCAATTTAACGACCGGTAAACAAGAAACTAGGGAAAGCTGCATTACACGGGTGGTGTCCTCGAATTATAACCAATCATACCATACCTATACGTTTTTCTTTTGAGCGGTGCTGTATATGACCCATCTTCTTTTGACGACACCATTTTATCCGTATAAAACGGTTATTTAAGCGATCAAAGCGGTATATAATACGAAATTAGGTGCCCTTAGTCGCAAGCTACTACGTCACTACTCGCTTCTAAGGACTTTTCCCTTTCAGGATTTTATGAAAGCGAAACGGATTTAGAAGAAAATCGGACAATTTCACCGTCTGATAAAGGAATAAAAATGTAGATATGTATATCTTGATGGAAATCGCGTTTATATATCATGTTCTGCAATAACTATATATTATAATATATATTATATAACTAATATAATATATAATAATTATACATCAACAACATTCAAAACTGAATTTCGTATAATTCTTTCATACAACCATATATTTATAATACTAGGGAGGAAAAGGAACTGTAGAAAAGGAATACAAATTTTTAATTTAAATAATGCATATAAAATGTTGTATTATGCAAATTTTATATATATATATATGAAACAGCTCATTTTTCACGGAATTAATTCTTCATTTCCTCCTTTTTTTATCATTCGTAAAATCTTATTCCCATACACACGACGTTCCATTTATATTGCGTTATTTGTTTCCAGGTATTGTGTAGAATTGAAGTGCTCAAGGCATCCAAAGCGTGTAGGAAAAACAAGTGTTCAATGCTTTAAAAGAAGGTAAGATTTTCATTATATGATAAGTGTTTATTTGTAGACTTGACGCCTTAAAGACGCGATTGCGTTGCAGCGACACATCTATTTGACGGAAAAACACTGAACTGCAATTTAACTTTCGCAATGTAAATATAGATGGCGCATAAATGCTAATTTAAGTAGACTTAAAATAAATTTCAAAAATATTATTCAGAAATATCTTCATTTCCTATAAATACGTAGATTCGACATCGTTGATGCCTGTACTAACTCGGTCTCGGCAAACGATAGTATCGACAGTTGGTAACTACTTCAAGAAGTAATGTAATTTCTTTAGGGTTATGCTTGTTTTAATTCAAGCGCTTCGCTCTTCGAATAATAAAATTCGCTACGAAAAAATTAGCGGAGCTGAAATAGTTAATTAGGATTAAAATGGAGATTATTTGCTTTATAATGTTAAGTACAGTATCTTTTAAACTGTCAAATAAATTAATGAAGTTATTGACCTTAATTTTATTTATTTATTGGGGTGTTAAACGCTTGTCGTAATTTTTTTTGTCAAATATGTTTATAAATTGACTAATTGAAGCCAGCTCTAATTTAATACCAACTCATGCGAAGTGAAGTCACTAAAATCGTATTAGCAAAGATTTATTATTTATTAACATGGGTTAAAAATTTATACAGGATGCTTCACCAACTGCAGTTTTTCCATATAGGGAGAAGTTTATTATTTAATTTGAAGTAAATTCTCTCAAGTAAGCAATATGGAAAAAACTGCAATTGATTATCTCCCTGCAAACGTCAAATTTTGCATAAGAATGTCAATAAGTCAAAAACGGTTAGATTTAGATATATGACATTATACATGAAATATATTTAGAATTTCACGTAGAATCTAAAATCGTGACAATATACAGGATATTCCATTTAAAACATGAAGTTGGTGCTTATTTCCGCTATACAATGAGGCGCCGCCATCTTGAAAATATTTTAGGCGAATGGCCCTCATTGACTTTAGTAAAGTACTAAAATTTCAGATCATTCCTAGCTATAGTTTTCCCACAATCGATCGTTGCAGTTCCTGGTGAACCACCCTCCTGTATCCTGTATGTAATCACATTATATCATTTTTGCTATGAATTGTCAAATATTTTGACGTTTACTACGTTTACGTTTATGTAATATTAAAAATTAACTGGGTACAATACATAGATGTGCTTGCATATAGGAAAATAGTTTTGATTTCAATCTATTTACAATTTTCCGTTTGTCGGTAACGCAGTTATCTATATTTAGAGGAAACAAGCGATCTGAGGGTCTGTTCAGAATTTTATCTCTTTCGTTTTTAAATAAAGACAATTTTGACATAAATTATTCAACTATTCATTCTATTTCTACACATTTCGTCACAAGCTTGTTTTAACCTTACAATCACGGTCTCTTTCTACAGATATCTTCATTTTAATTCTCTAAAATTAATCGTAACCCTACCTAACCTCCAAATTGATAAATTACGCAAATGAATACAATCCAATTAACCGCGTTCGTCTTCTAGACCTAAATTGGAGCAAACACTAGAGACAGTACTTCATAATAGACCTTATATATAGTGACTGTAAATTTAGCTTCAAGTAGCCCTCTTTTGCGTAGCGAACAAATTTCGTGCTTTCTAAATAAGCTCATATTTAGAAATGTCATTAGTGTCAATGTCATTATTTCGTGAAACGTCAAATTATCAAAGAATCTTCTAACCTATCAAAAACCACCATGAAGTCTGTCAATTTTAATAAATAAACGAACCTTTTTTTCAGCCATTTTAAGAAAACTGTTCGAACTGTTTCAAAATTCGTTAAAACTACATAGGTTACCGCGACGCACGTTGTTGGAGATTGAAACTAGTTCCAAAAAATTTGATGAAACATTTTTTTCTATTTTCAGGCGAACGCATCTGCGTCGTCAAATGCGAATCGGAAGCGCTCAGGAAGAACCCAGATTGGCGCTGTCAAGGTCACGGTGTTGCCGGTCGCGTCACAAGATGGTAGGCCTTCTGGCCCCCACTGTCACGGAAAATGGAAGGAGAGCAACCGGAACCGAGTAAAGAATGTCCGGCTAAGAACTGTCCGAGCAATTCGACTTTCATCTTCGTCTAAAATCTTCCGATCTCCTAAATATGTATCCTCCATATATTAGGTTTATCATCGATAGAATCAAACGAAGAAAGAAACTAACGATACAAAAAAAACGTTAAACAAATGATAACGAGAAATCTTTTAATGATTAGCTTTTCGGTTGTTGTATTTATTCTATTTTTTTTTAATACAAGTCAATAAAATTGTAAATTTAAATTCTAATACGAACAATGCAATAATATAATACTTCATACCGTTTTTTCTTATAGATTAAAAGACATGTTTTAGTCTTAAGAATATCTCACATATCATTAGTTTATCATAATTTTTGATCATTTTGACATAACGTTGACAGTTGACATAATTTTGACATAAGTTTGACAATTTGAAATTTTGTAAATAAGATACGGTCGAAAGCATTAAATTTTTTCCGCTTTTTTAATACAATTAACGCTTTATTGTTTTATCACTAACGCAATAATCTACCATTCTTTCTAACCCTCCCTAACGGTACATAAGATATTCATTTCGAGATTAAATCAAAAATCGATGAACATCTTATCTTATGTATCTTGCTTATTCACATATTCATGTATTCTATTGTATAGGACGTCAAAAAATTAAATAAATAATTTTACTTCGAGTAAAAAATTATTACTATTAACTCGTAAGGGAAATAATATAAAAACTAATAATAATTAAATAAGTATAAAAATAAAAAAAATCCTTATAACGTAGTTGTTACATATATATTGATGATGACTTTACGTCCATGTGTAATAATAATATAATGTACATATTTTTAGTATTGTTCGTTTTGTAACTGTGCATAATACCAACCCAAATGTATTTTAAAGGATGAACCGCATATTATAAAGGGCAAATTAACAGCGAAGCGATGTTAGAATTGCAAAGGTAAAAATGTACGTAAAGAACATGTATTTATGCATGAATGAAAACGAATGTTTATAATTTCAAAGAAATAAAAACGAAACACGAAAAAAGAACCTATATTTTGTCAAAACATTGAAGAGAATAAAATAAAACTAAAAAAAAATAATAATAATAACTTGTATTGTATATGTAATTTTGTTAATATTATAATAAATTTTCTTATATAAATGTGTTTTATTTTACTATTAATTAATATATAAATAGATAAATAAAACGAAAAAAATTAAGATCGATACTCTACGATCCTACCTCCCTCTTTTTTTGAAAGTTGCTAAACTAGATTTAATTGAGCATATCACATATAGATGGCACTACTTCATTATGGTAAATATTAAAAAACAAATTAGGACGAAATTATTTATAAAAAGCATTAATTGAATTTCTCAAACAATATTAAATATCGCATTATCTATTAGCAATAAATTACTTTTTAACAAAATTAAAAATAAACAATTTTAAATTGAATCAAAAGTAGATACCTGTAATGCGAGTTAGATAAGTCAGCTGACATCGATGTCATAAATTTACAATTTCATTTGAATAATTAGTGTGGGCTTATCGTACTCGTAAAAAATTCATAATAAAAATAAATTTACGCAATAATGACCATTCCAAATTTGTTAGATTAAACTGAAACCATTCAATATAAATAAGGATCCAATGAATCACGAAATTAAATGGATAAATAACGGCAAACAAATGAAATAGTAATACATATTTTCACCTTTACTTGAATATATAGGAATAATATAAAAATGAAAATTAGCATAGATATTGGAAATGCAAAGATCCCGAGAAAGAAGAGAGTGAAGCGAAGAGGTGCTTCTTCACCTTAAAAGATTCCTGCTTTAGTTATAAATTATTTATGATAGTAGTCACTTTATATTTCTGCAAGAGATGATAAAAGGATCCTGTATTGTTAGAAAATCAAGATTCTGTGATAATTTCTTACGACAATTATCGTTTTTCATAATCGTATCTTTTCCCTGCTATGTGTCGGGTTATATCGCAGAGGGAGCAGCCGATACTTATTCGCATCCTAAAAGGATTCTTAATATCAGTAATCGGAGCGAATATAGGACTTTTATAGCGCACAACGTTTTACGGCTAGTCGGACATCACCAGAGAGTTAGAAATTGATTTGAGAAACGAAACCGCAAACCGCTTATATTAAGGGTGATATCAGGTCCGCTATGTTTCAAGATCGCTTAATGTATTTGATTAACACTGATTCCATTCGGTTTCAAAATACGATATTCGCGGTGTTTACTAACCTTATAAATTGATTTAATTCCATACGATAAATAACGATTTTAGTTGAGTAATGTTAACGGGAAAAATCTATCATCTCGTGATCGTGTATCGGACTGTTCGCTGGCAATTTATGGGTGTATACGTTGGTTCGACGTTAAGATCGATGCAGGATGTATTGATAATAGGCAATTTTCTAAACTAAAACTTATGTTTTCACGATTTACATGTTCGTTAAGTTTATGATATCGATTAGATTAATAAAATTATTATGCTAATCGTTTATAGCTGGTATTTAGCATGGATTAATCGTATGGTGTGGTGCCAAAGCAAGGAGCAGGTTACTCAGGGCTCAACAACGATTAAATTACCAATTAGTGAGAAACCTTTTAGGGTTTAATTATGAGTCTAAATCGAAGCCTAAAGATTTTTTCTGAAAAATTCTACTTATATATATACATTTGTATTTTTTTTTCGGTTTGTTTTTTTTTTCATTAGAAGTGTTAAGCTCTGTGACCAAAGTAATTTGTAAATTAGAAAATGTAGCACAAGTCTGACGATGAAACTATAATTATTCCAATTACTTATATATAATGTAGATTATATTAATTTATTTTTTATTCTATATCTCTTATAAATAATGTAATTTTACTAAGGTGTACATTAAAGGATGTATATTTTTTAATGTTTTTTGAAAATAAATTATACTGTATTTTTCTTTGAATAGTTTATACCCATTATAATCAGTTATCAAGGTAAGTGTAAATGTTACTCAAAGAAAAAAGAAATGGGAATAACCATAAATACCGATATGTATTGTAATTCTCGTATTTTTTTTCTTTGAGTATACATTCAAGTCAGCATTAACCCTTTTGTGCCTACTATTTAATATAAATTATAATATTGGCGTCCCACAAGGGTTAATGTAGAACCTTTTGCTTTTCCATTTTTCGTAACCGGTCTTTCCTGCGTTTTTTCCTATCAAGTAATAGTAATATCTCTTGTTAGTCTTCGAAAATTTAACTGAAAGGAAGTCAATTATTTTAAGTTCTTTTCGAATAAAAATGACATGATATTGACGTAAAAAAGATGTGATTATAGGAACTTTCTATTTAACACTGATTTAGTTAAATCGTTCGAACAAAATCCTGGTTTCGTTCTTCTTTCATTTCTTATCTTTAAAAGATAGCGTGACGAGATGTGTAGTTAAACGAATATTATAAATACGTTATAAACGAAACAATGACGTCATGCATTTAAGGCCACTTTATACCGCAATGACGTATACCTTTTAAAACACGTCTAACGTTTATTATATTCAAAATGATTAATATAACGAGCCACAAAATTTTATCCAAGGTAAGCCATGAATAAATTGAGATAGACATGTCTCAGTTTAGGGTCATATGTTTTTATAATTGTGTTGAGGTTGTGTCGATGCTTGAGCATACGCGGTTTTTGACGTAAATGTCATTACTAATATGTCAAAATCGCGTTCTTGATCGGCACAGCCCTGCTAATACGAACTATAAATACGACTAAAAGAGAATTCGACATTTAATCTCCGAAAATGTCATTTATAAATAATAATATGTCAAATTGACAAGTTAAAAATATTAGGTTTTTGAGGTTATTTTCAAATTTTTTCGGCATTTTTTTTCATTTAAAATAAAAACCTTCAAAGGAAACTATATTTTACAACAGAGATCATTGTTATTTACAAGTTTCAACAGCCAAAACGTTCAATAACGTTCTTCCCTGTGAAATTCAAGTTTTCCGTAGACTTAAATGTTAGGTTAGCGTGAAGAGTGTCAGTTGGTCCTACTCAGTCCTACTTTTTTACTTAGGTCATATTTATAGTTCGTAATTTTACTGATGGCCGAGTACGCGATTTTGACATTCACATTTACGTCAAAATCGCGTACTTAAGCATCAGCGCGACCTCAAGTACGAGCTATAACCCAGCAAACAGAGACGCCGGGGGTACGTCTTGAGGACGTCGTATATTGTTCATTTTTGACAAATAAATCATCGTTTAAAATATGACGTCTTGAAGACGTATCGTGCTGGTCATTTTTGACTAATTTTATAATAGTCCAATTGTAACGTCTTTAAGACGTTGTGTATTATTAATATTTATTAAATTGTCGAATAAATCACTTAAAACGTTGACCGGAAAGATTTTTTGTCATTAATAAATCCATGTGATATAAAATAAAATTTGTCATATTAACAAACTTGAATTATATGAAATACAACTTGTTTCAATGACGTCGTGAGGATGTGTCATAAGTATATACGTTATACATTCTTCTTGAGGACGTCTTTTGGTCTTCAAAATACGAAATTTGACGTCCTGATGATGACTTTTTTGTTTGCTGGGAAATATGCCCGGTTTCTCAAACGTCAAACAGCAGTTATCTGTTTGGTATCTGGCAATTTGACACGGACTGTCTTTGTTAAATTGCCAGATGCTGAGCAGATAACTGCTGCTTGAAGTTCTATAAACGTTACACGAAAAACATTTTAGTATCGTTGGTAAATGCAAAAAGAGTTTTCCCGGATTTGTTAACGTCCATCATTAAATGCTACAACTAATTTTGACTTAAAAATTGACATATTTCATCCAGCAGTTTTAAAAACATAAAAAAATGTTTGTAAGATTCGGTTAAATGTTTATTTTACCAGAGCTATACCAATTAACTCAAGAAAATATTGCTTTCAAATAACTTAAATAATATAGTATAATCAAACTACTACATCTTCATGTGATACACACAATTTTCAATCTAAGTTTTATTACCGGGAACGTAACTCAAACGAAGATAAACAAAATAACTGCAAAAAAATCCAGCATCGCATGAAAGCGCTTGCGTTCCAAAACCTACCGTAATCGCTAGCTGACAGACAGTATTGATTTCGGCTCAAAGTGGCTCTACTGACCCCAAAATACTACTCACAAAGCACACATTACTTGACGACCATTCATCTAAATGTTTTACTATTAACTGGGAAAGTAGGTGTTTGTTGCATCTTATTCGGCGGGAATGTCAACTAATCGGTCTAAAGTCATCTTGTACGTGATTGTGCTCTTAAATTATCGTCTAGGATTGTGCCAGGAGCCGAAGCAACAGCCGGAATTGCCGCAATTGTAAGTAAAATGTTTTTATCTAATCCTGATTATAAAAAAGGATGTTTATTTAATATAATCAATGATAATGCTTAGCAAAATATTGACTTGCTATTAAAAGGAAAAAAAAATGACATTTTATTGTTTTTTTTTTGTCCCAAAATTTATTTTAAAAATCGTAAAAATCTAGATGTAATATTTAGTGAAATGCACCCTGAAACTAACGTAAATTATTCAGAACTATTGAAAATTTTATGAGTGAGACACAAATGATCGTAATAATTAAAATTTAGTCGGCACAATTAAAAAATGCAAATTAGAAAAAGAAAAACTCTTCTCACGTTACCCTTTTGTCTGACGGTTTTTAAAGAAATTTACCACAAATACTATATTTTTTACGGACTTTAAAAATTCGACAAATGCCCGGCTAGCAATTTTTTCGGTTTTTTCGAAATATCTCGGCAACTATGACAGATAGGACCGAAATCTCTTCGGTACAACACTCAGGACGCCGAGTACAATCTATTCCACCCATCGGACTTTAAAAAATTCGACAAATGCCCGGCTAGCAATTTTTTCGGTTTTTTCTAAATATCTCGGCAACTATGAGAGATAGGACCGAAATCTCTTCGGTACAACACTCAGGACGCCGAGTACAATCTATTCCACCCATCGGACTTTAAAAATTCGACAAATGCCCGGCTAGCAATTTTTTCGGTTTTTTCGAAATATCTCGGCAACTATGACAGATAGGACCGAAATCTCTTCGGTACAACACTCAGGACGCCGAGTACAATCTATTCCACCCATCGGACTTTAAAAATTCGACAAATGCCCGGCTAGCAATTTTTTCGGTTTTTTCGAAATATCTCGGCAACTATGACAGATAGGACCGAAATCTCTTCGGTACAACACTCAGGACGCCGAGTACAATCTATTCCACCCATCGGACTTTTAAAAATTCGACAAATGCCCGGCTAGCAATTTTTTCGGTTTTTTCGAAATAAATATCTCGGCAACTATGACAGATAGGACCGAAATCTCGGACTTCGGTACAACACTCAGGACGCCGAGTACAATCTATTCCACCCATCGGACTTTAAAAATTCGACAAATGCCCGGCTAGCAATTTTTTCGTTTTTTTCGAAATATCTCGGCAACTATGAGAGATAGGACCGAAATCTCTTCGGTACAACACTCAGGACGCCGGAGTACAATCTATTCCACCCATCGGACTTTAAAAATTCGACAAATGCCCGGCTAGCAATTTTTTCGTTTTTTCGAAATATCTCGGCAACTATGAGAGATAGGACCGAAATCTCTTCGGTACAACACTCAGGACGCCGAGTACAATCTATTCCACCCATCGGACTTTAAAAATTCGACAAATGCCCGGCTAGCAATTTTTTCGTTTTTTTTCGAAATATCTCGGCAACTATGAGAGATAGGACCGAAATCTCTTCGGTACAACACTCAGGACGCCGAGTACAATCTATTCATCGGACTTTAAAAATTCGACAAATCGGCTAGACGGTTTTTTCTAAAAAAATTGACAGATAGGACAAATACAACACTCAGGACGCCGAGTACAATCTATTCCACCCATCGGATTTTTTCGGGCAATTTTTTCGGTTTTTTGAAATATCTCGGCAACTATGACAGATAGGACCGAAATCTCTTCGGTACAACACTCAGGACGCCGAGTACAATCTATTCCACCCATCGGACTTTAAAATTCGACAAATGCCCGGCTAGCAATTTTTTCGGTTTTTTCGAAATATCTCGGCAAACTATCTCTTGAGAGATATCGGACCGAAATCTAGCAATTTTTTCGGTTTTTTTCGAAATATCTCGGCAACTATGAGAATAGGACCGAAATCTCTTCGGACGCCGAGTACAATCTATTCCACCCATCGGACTTTAAAAATTGACAAATGCCCGGCTAGCAATTTTTTCGGTTTTTTCGAAATATCTCGGCAACTATGAGAGATAGGACCGAAATCTCTTCGGTACAACACTCAGGACGCCGAGTACAATCTATTCCACCCATCGGACTTTCGACAAATGCCCGACTAGCAATTTTTTCGACAAATAGGACCGAAATCTCTTCGGTACAACACTAGCAATTTTTCCACCCATCGGACTTTAAAAAATTCGACAAATGCCCGGCTAGCAATTTTTTCGGTTTTTCCGAAATATCTCGGCAACTATGAGAGATAGGACCGAAATCTCTTCGGTACAACACTCAGGACGCCGAGTACAATCTATTCCACCCATCGGACACAAAAATTCGACAAATGCCCGGCTAGCAATTTTTTCGGTTTTTTTCGAAATATCTCGGCAACTATGACAGATAGGACCGAAATCTCTTCGGTACAACACTCAGGACGCCGAGTACAATCTATTCCACCCATCGGACTTTAAAATTCGACAAATGCCCGGCTAGCAATTTTTTCGGTTTTTTCTAAATAGGACCGAAATCTCGGCAACTATGACGGACAGATAGGACCGAAATCTCTTCGGTACAACACTCAGGACGCCGAGTACAATCTATTCCACCCATCGGACTTTTAAAAAATTCGACAAATGCCCGGCTAGCAATTTTTTCGGTTTTTTCTAAATATCTCGGCAACTATGACAGATAGGACCGAAATCTCTTCGGTACAACACTCAGGACGCCGAGTACAATCTATTCCACCCATCGGACTTTAAAAATTCGACAAATGCCCGGCTAGCAATTTTTTCGGTTTTTTCTAAATATCTCGGCAACTATGAGAGATAGAACCGAAATCTCTTCGGTACAACACTCAGGACGCCGAGTACAATCTATTCCACCCATCGGACTTTAAAAATTCGACAAATGCCCGGCTAGCAATTTTTTCGGTTTTTTCTAAATATCTCGGCAACTATGAGATAGGACCGAAATCTCTTCGGTACAACACTCAGGACGCCGAGTACAATCTATTCCACCCATCGGACTTTAAAAATTCGACAAATGCCCGGCTAGCAATTTTTTCGGTTTTTTCTAAATATCTCGGCAACTATGAGAGATAGGACCGAAATCTCTTCGGTACAACACTCAGGACGCCGAGTACAAATTCCACCCATCGGACTTTAAAAATTCGACAAATGCCGCTAGCAATTTTTTCGGTTTTTTCTAAATATTTCGGTAACTATGACAGATAGGAACCGAAATCTCTTCCACCCATCGGACTTCCACCCATCGGACTTTAAAAATTCGACAAATGCCCGGCTAGCAATTTTTTCGGTTTTTTCAACAACTATGAAATATCTCGGCAACTATGAGAGATAGGACTTTAAAATTCGAAATCAATTTTTTCGGTCGCAACAACACTCTTCGGCAGACGACGCCGAGTACAATCTATTCCACCCATCGGACTTTAAAAAATTCGACAAATGCCCGGCTAGCAATTTTTTCGGTTTTTCTAAATATCTCGGCAACTATGAGAGATAGGACCGAAATCTCTTCGGTACAACACTCAGGACGCCGAGTACAATCTATTCCACCCATCGGACTTTAAAAATTCGACAAATGCCCGGCTAGCAATTTTTTCGGTTTTTTCTAAATATCTCGGTAACTAGATAGAAAAATCTCTTCGGTACAAACTCAGGACGCCGAGTACAATCTATTCCACCCATCGGACTTTAAAAATTCGACAAATTAGCAATTTTTTCGGTTTTTTTCTAAATATCTCGGCAACTATGAGAGATAGGACCGAAATCTCTTCGGTACAACACTCAGGACGCCGAGTACAATCTATTCCACCCATCGGACTTTAAAAATTCGACAAATGCCCGGCTAGCAATTTTTTCGGTTTTTTCTAAATATCTCGGCAACTATGAGAGATAGGACCGAAATCTCTTCGGTACAACACTCAGGACGCCGAGTACAATCCTATTCCACCCATCGGACTTTAAAAATTCGACAAATGCCCGGCTAGCAATTTTTTCGGTTTTTTTCTAAATATCTCGGCAACTATGAGAGATAGGGACCGAAATACAACACTCAGGACGCCGAGTACAATCTATTCCACCCATCGGACTTTAAAAATTCGACAAATGCCCTAGCAATTTTTTCGTTTTTTCTAAATATCTCGGCAACTATGAGAGATAGGACCGAAATCTCTTCGGACAGGACGCCGAGTACAATCTATTCCACCCATCGGACTTTAAAAAATTCGACAAATGCCCGGCTAGCAATTTTTTCGGTTTTTTCTAAATATCTCGGCAACTATGAGAGATAGGACCGAAATCTCTTCGGTACAACACTCAGGACGCCGAGTACAATCTATTCCACCCATCGGACTTTAAAAATTCGACAAATGCCCGGCTAGCAATTTTTTCGGTTTTTTTTTTCGAAATATCTCGGTACAATCTAACTATGAGAGATAGGACCGAAATCTCTTCGGTACAACACTCAGGACGCCGAGTACAATCTATTCCACCCATCGGACTTTAAAAATTCGACAAATGCCCGGCTAACAATTTTTTCGGTTTTTTCGAAATATCTCGGTAACTATGACAGATAGGACCGAAATCTCTTCGGTGCGACACTCAGGACGCCGAGTACAATCTATTCACCATCGGATAAAAAGACAAATGCCCGGCTAGAAATCTCGGCAACTATGAGAGATAGAGCCGAAATCTCTTCGGTACAACGCTCAGGACCTGCTTTCACAACATACCTGCTTCTCTCCAATAACAGACAAAAATAAATAATAATAATGCGGAAATTATTGCAGGAATAATGGGTTTATTTTAATGTGTTAAACTAAATATAACCTGAAATATTTACACTATACACTATTTATTAAGCTTAAATTTTTAACTAGCAACCCTTTTATCGTCTTCGTCGTAAGAATTCAAAATGCAAAATTCGTCTAAAAACCTCAGTCCCATTCCAAACACCCTCAATAGTAATCTCAATAAATGTACGGCATAATATATTTTTTAATATAATACATTAATCTACTTTCAAAACCATACCAATACGGAAACGTATTCTTCTCCTTCAAACTATAATCATACTCGGTTAGGATACATTTATCATAACCTGTAATTACAGGACAGGCCGTGTAACCATTATATATTTCTTCGGAAGTCCTTCCTTCAAGCGCAGCCTTAATGCCCGCAAAAACTGTCGAAGATTGCACGCTAATAGCGCTAGTTGTCTTATTTTATCTCCAGGACTGCAATCACCAAGAGCGAAAATATTGTCGAAATTGTTATGCCGCAAAGTGTATAAATCAACATCAGCATACCCTCGATTATCAACTAATTCATTACAATCTTGAAGAGCTTGCGGTGGACTCATCGGAGGCGTCACGTGTAATAAAGAATAATCCAAAGTAATCTTGTCATCAGAATCGTTCAAACACTCCAAGATGACTTGGCGTTTGTCTGGTTTAACTTCGATTAAATTCGTTTTAAAATGCAAATCAATTCTTTTACGTTTAGCAATTTTCCGCAACAACTCATCATATTTTCCAATTGGATACAAATCGGAATCAGCGGTCGCAAAAATAAAATCAGCATCGCAGAGCTTATCGTTTATCCGCAGATAATCCTGAGCTAGATAACAGATTTTTAACGGTGCTGTAAGACATTTAACCGGAGTGTTAGGGAAGTAAAAACAGCCGTTCCAGCTACAAATTCTTTAATCATTTTAAAGGTTTTCTCGGCATATTTCGCCGAATATATCGTACTGACGTTCCGGTAATTTTCTAACGCCATCGTTAATCCTTTAATCTTATTAAAATCCATCTTCACCCCCATGGCCAACACCATCATTTCGTATTCGATAACGTGACCGCTTTCTAAAGTGACGCAATCGTTTTTCGGGGAAAAACACGCGACGGAATCTCTTAACCAGACCGAATTTTTCGGAAAAACCTTTAAATTAACTTGAGCACTTTCCTGTAGTTTCTTGACACCTGCTCCGATCCACGTGAAACACGATTGGTAGTAATGGATATCTTCAGGTTCGACGATGATTAATTCTTCTTTACATAACAATTTTGAAAGCCTCGCTGCCGTAGCAATACCAGCAGTGCCGCCTCCTACCATTAACACTTTACAACAATAAGTTCTATTTCGTCTAATTATGGTTGAAATATTATTTTGATTCGTATGTAATAATCTATTAATCTGAGATGGAAGATTAAGTTTTAATACTAACATTATTCGATTATTATTTATGCTTAATATCTTAAATTAATTTAGATTTATTATTAATTTCGTATATGCATTGCGATTTTTGACGTTTGATTGTGCTTGTCATAGTAGGATAGGATAATTTTTGTTCTCCTGTTAGCGGTATCTCTCGGAATGTGTTATAACTAAATTTGTACTTTAAGGTTGCGTTTCCATCCCCCTATTTTCGTAACACGAACTAAAACACTACGTCTAACGAGAAATTAATGGGTAGATGGCATTGTAAATCCTGTTATGTTCGTCTTGCATAAATTGTAAATTGGCAATGAAGGGGGGTGGAGAAAGAGGTAAATCTGGATAAATCCGGTAAATCTAAAAATCTCAAACACCGCATTTGTTTGCATTTATAAGTTTTTGAAGCGAATTACATATTGTGATACTCAATCTATTGCATACTCCAATCAGTTTTTTTTTTGTTTTGTTTATTTAAATTACATTTTTTTTTAATAAAATAGGAGTAGTATATTATGCAATGAGCATTTAATGATAGCTATTAAGACACGAGTATGAAAATTTGTATATTCAATACAGAGAACTGTCAAATTTAATTAATTTTTATATCTGTCATATATGTAGTCACGGCCATATTGAATATTAGAATGTCGCATTCCTATTGGATATAAACTTGTATCGTAATGAAAAATCTGAATCGTAATGGACGCCATTAAAGTATGATTCAGCATATCTAATAATACAATTAAAGTATGGGAGTAGAAAAATAATAATAATCTGACAGACTAATGTCATAGTGTATGAACAAGAAAATTAATCGAATTAATTACTTGTCATGTATAATTAGACAGATTAAATAGAGTGATATAAAAAAAAACAGTTGGAGATAATGAAAATAATAATCTGACAGTGACTGGAAGAAAAATAAAAACAGTGTGTCGAATTTATCAGTTTTTTAAGCAAAAAATATCAAAATAGTATTAACGTTTATAAGGGAAAAGAAAATAATCCATCCGGATAACATTCAAGAAGAAGATAAGAAAATAATCGAAATCTAATTCGGAAGAAACTTACGAATCAATAAATAAATTTTAAACAAATAATATTAACCAGTATATACTGAAGTAAAAATAAAATTCATTGATATTCGGAGCTCTAAATATATTATATATATATCTATAAATATAATAAAATAATGTTTTAAAAAGTTTTAAGTTTTGTTGTTGTTTCAAGATAAATTGTCTTCATTTTTTGTCCTAAAATAATGTGTATTTATTTTGATTAGAAATCAACTCCTGATTCAATCTGATAAATTTACGATCATTTCAATAATCGAATTCGAAGCCTTTAACAACTCTGAAACGTTTAAAACTAAATAATAAAATATTATTACAATATCTTCATTTTTTTGTGTAAATAATTATTTTAATACGTATTTGTTATCTCTTGAGTGTTTATTATTAGTTTTTAGTGTTTGTAAATATTTTTTTTCTACATTATTGTTACATTTGTATTGTACATGTTTATGGTAAGCATCTACCTACTAACATGAAATAATTAGATTATTAAAAAATAATAACAATAAATGATTTTTGTGTTTTATTTATTCAAGCTAGTGTTATATACATCTAACACAATTTTGACAGTACCTAAGTGTGGTATTGTATTTTTAAATTTGCCGCTAGTCGACAGGTAGGTTAAGGGAGGGATAAAGAGGGAGGACGTTGGGTGAACGTTAAGAGTGATGAATTATTTTCGGATATTTGATTTTGTGACGTTTTTTTGTGTTTTTAAGTATAAATGTATTTATAATAAACAGTGATTCATTTGTTATAAAGACTATAATAACTATATACAGTACGGTCGACCGTCCTAGGGTCAGTCGATGTCATCCGAACGGGTATGCAAAACACCACAGACGCGTTCACAGACAGGTTTAGTTGCTTGCTGTCAATTTGACAGTATCGCTCCTTTGTATGTATTTACTGTACTACTATGTACTGTTGTTCTGAATTGTTCATTTCAGCTTGGAGATCGTTTTGAGAATTTATTGTTTTAAGTTTCCCTTCATCCTGATTTTCCATAGAACCTTGTTTTTTTTATATTTTAAACAATAAATCTGACTTTTTTTTAAAGCAACTTATGTTATTTGTGGAAGGACTTTTCTTTTTGAAAGGAATATATTTAGTAGTATTTTCATACTGTTTAGAGCAGCTTGAGAATAATTATCTCTTTTTAAAATTGTTTTTATTTCCGTAAGAATTACAGTTTATATCATTGCGTCATGTCATTACGTTTCTTACTGAACGCGTCTGTGGTTTATTGCATACGCTTTCGGATGACATCGACTGACCCTAGCACGGTCGACCGTACTGTATACTATACCTCATTCCAAATATGAAAGGAGCGTTATGGAAGATGTGGATAGGGTCTAAAATAAACGTCTGTAATTGGTTAAAATCTAGGACACATTTACACAAGAACAATATTATGCGAGCATTGTTTGTGTTCTATTGCGATTATTGTGATTTATTGTTCTTTTTTATTTATTTCATCTTCATTCTTTATACAAAATTAGTTTTTTTAGAGCTTCTGAATCATAATATTCACTTATTGAAGGTACTGGCTTGCAATAAAACCTCGTACACCTAGTTTTACCTATATTGATTTCACCTTTTTGTGACATTTCTAATTTGACGTTTCATTTTCAAAATTACACTACTTTTTTAATTCACCATAACTTCTATGCATGATCTGTTACATCTGTCAAATCTAAAGTCAGCTTACATTGAAAAATAATCTAAAAAAATTATCTTACTTGACATTATAAGGTGTACGAGATTTTATTGCAAGCCAGTGTACGATTTGAACTGTTTTTCCTTAAATTTTCTTGTTTAGACATCTTATGCTTTTGTTAAACGTCAATACGTGAATTATGGCTAATGCTGCTCTCGCGGGTTCTTCAAAAAATGCAAGGTGCAGGTATGTAACAAGTGGGCAAAGGCTTCATCAGACCCAGACAGCAAATGAAGTTGGGATTAGCAAAAAGAGACTGATATCATCAGAGATATAGAGATGCCATCAAAGAAACGGATATGTCAAACGAAATATAACAAATAGGACGAAGCTCAAAAAAGTGCAATTAGAAGCATTAAATGTGTTTTATTAGTGTTCATGAAGATGTTATTCTACTTAGTGAACAGCCAATTATTTATCAGTCAATCGAAAATAAATTTTTATATAGAACATATGCTCTGGATCATGTTCGTATTTTTACTTTGCTATGTTTAGAAGAGTGAATAAAGTTCAAAATAGACAACAAACAAATTCAGATTGTTCGTTTTTTTAGCGATAAATTACAATTAACAGCTTAAAAAACGAACAAATTATTTAAGAAACAATTCGTTTGAAATATAATTTTAACAATCCTACTTATGCGCCATCTATACTATAAATGCCAAACTTACTATATCTATATAATTACAGATTCCTGTTGCATATAAACTTGAGACAACTTATAATAAAAGTGAATTTCCAATTCATTGTAAAAAATAATGGATAAAACTAGCTATTTTTACCATAAATAGTCGTAGAATGTTGTTATGTAGGTGCAACGTATAATAGAATTTCATTTAAGAGATTCATTTTTAAATTTTAGCATTTTTCAGATCACTAAAAAAGCATTTCGCTGAAATAATATACGCGTTCACTCCACTAAACTTTATACTACTTTATATATCATATATTTTTAATTAATCTTTTTCATTTGACGGTGGTGAACTCAAATGAAAGTAGCTATGTTTCGCTACCCATTCCACCCCCCGTACACCCCGGGAAACACAACCTAATCCCTTAAATAGACTGCTAATTGTCAGTGTCAAATAAATGTCAAGTCGTTAAATCTGTAATCTGTAGAAAAGATATACGTCAGCATTGCCAACCGGAAATAAATAAAGAGTTTTTTAACATTTATTGTCAATTTTGTAAATATATAGATAGAATAAAATAATTAAAAAAATATAAATAAATATTAGCTTATTTATAAAAATAAACCAATTTCATCTGCGTAATTTAAACATCCTTAATAAACTCCTATTAAATGTATTCCTCCCTTTAACGCTATATTTCCAATATAATTTCCCTAAAACATCCTTTTTTAAATAATAATTCAATCTACTTTCAGAATTCTGCTTCCAAGGCAAACTTTCGCAAGCGTTATTTTTATAATCGAATTCCGCTAAGATGCAAGTACCGTAACCGGTAACGACTGGACAAGCTGTATAACCATCGTAATGCATTTTCGGTGGTTTACCCCGAACAACGCTCAATAAATTCTGATAAACGATGATCGATTGAACCCCGATCGCACTCGACGTTTTATTAGTGATTCCCGGAGTGCAATCGCCTATAGCGAAAACGTTCGGGTACTTTTTATGCTGCAAAGTATTCGGATTAACATCAGCGTATCCGTATTTATTCGATAATTCTGTACAGTTTCGTAGAACGTTCGCGGATCCCATCGGAGGGGTGACATGCAACATATTATATTCCATCTTGATAGTTTCACCGGGGTTATCCAAACATTGGAAGATCGCCGTGTTTTTATCGGGTTGCACTTCGATTAAATTCGTTCTGATGTGAAGATCGATCTTTTTACGTTTAACCACTTTTAAAATCACCTCTTCGTAACACTCCACGGGGATGGTCCTCCTCAATCCGGTGCAAAATAAAATATGAGCTTCGCATACTTTATCATTTCTCCGAAAATAATCCTCGGCTAGGAAACAAATTTTAAGCGAAGCCGAGAAACATTTAGTCGGAGTTTTGGGGCACGTAAACACAGCTACCCCGCGTGCGAAATCTTTCAAACATCTAAACGATTTCTCGACATATTTTGGCGAGTAAATTGTGCAAACGTTCCGGGATTCCTCAAAGGCTTCCGCTAATCCTTTAACTTTACCGATGCATAATTCCAGACCTACAGCCAAGATCATAAATTCGTATTCGATAATATCTCCCTTTTTTGTAATTGCCGAATTGACATGCGGACACAATTCCGTAACCTCATCCTTCAACCAGATCGCCTTATCCGGTAAGACTTGAATGGTCGCTTTGAGAGTGTCTCGTAACTTCTTAACTCCAGCTCCGACGAAAGTGAAATCCGGTTGGTAATAATGGACTTCCGATGGTTCCACGATAATTATATCATTTGGGCGTAAAATCCGCGAAAAACGATGAGCTATATTACAACCAGCAGTTCCTCCGCCTATAATTAAGAGCTTGCAACAATGTTTTTCTTTCCACACCGAGGTGGTGCTGAATAACTTCTTAAAATTTCGACTCGTACATCTCCTATAATTGCAAATCATATCATACTGTCACAAACTGACTGTCAAAACTACTGTCAAATTTCTTTCCAGAGTGAGGAACTGGGCTTACAAATTAGGAGCCGAGTTATGGCATTCGGGAGACCTCGTTACAAGACGAAATCAAGCTATAGAGGTGACCACACCACCACAACAATTAAATACTTAATTTAAATAAAAAAATTCAACTCTTATTTATAGAGTTACAAGGTGATTCCCCTGATCCAAGAGAACCCGGAAACTCTCCTCAAAGATATCGTCGCCGCCATCGAGAGTTTCCTCAACCGTAAAGTTGAAGCTGTAAAGGTGATTACCCCCTCCCCACCCCCTCGATAATCCGACGCATTTCTAATTTCAACTTTGTTTCGAGCAGAGGATCGTGGAGAGTTCCGAACAGTTAGCGATGAGTCAAAGTGACCACGTGGATCCGATGTTCGACTTCTTCAATTCGAAGAATTTGATTAATTCAGCGAAAAATGCCACAGGAGGGGAGTCTTCGCTGGACGAAGAAAGAGATAGAGAGGTGAATTTAGTTCGCGTTTAGACGATGTTTGTTGTAGAAATTTCGATTTTATATTTTAGATGAATAACGATGTAACGGGTAATAAACGGTTCGCGGACGATTCTATGGATTATCAGCAGGATCAAAGTGCCGAATCAGAAGAAAAAATAGAGGAAGAAGATGAAGATATTAAGGATAACATTGTGGTAAGTCTATTACTTTAATGTAATTCTTTTGGTCATTAAATTTATACGTAGTGTCAAAATGACGTTTAAAAGACGTTTCAGAACGATGTTATACGACACGTCAGTAACACGTCATCGGATGTCACATATTTCGTCTCTTGACGTAATTAATAGCGTCGAAATTAGATCAGTCTGCTAGCTGACTAGTTGGGATATCTGATGTCTTGATAATTCGAAGTAGCACACGAACATCATTTTAAGACGCAGAAACGACGTCATTTAATAATTAATTTTTAAGATAAACGATTTAAAATTTCTTCATGAAGCGATATGTTTATAAACGTTTTATGATGTTTTTTTGGGTTGGAATTGCTAAATTATGACGTTAAAGTGACCAAATTTACTAACGTTAATTAAAACAGCACGGTTACGTCATATTGACATCAATTTATAGTACTCATTAATCGCAGACGTCAAATGATTAAGTATTTTTCGAAAACTTTTTGATCTCGCTTGCAAAACGTCAATTTAACGTCCCTCTTTAAACGTCAATTTAACTTTCCCCGCTAAATGTCATTTTGACGTCCATATGGATTGCAAAGCATGTTGGATAAAGCAAATACCATTTCAGGAATCTCCTTTATTACAAAAAGCAACAACCATGCTTTAACATATCCTTGAAAATGACGTAATTTATACGTAATATCATCTGCCTGTGACAAACTGACGTTAATTTCGGGTCATATTTGTCACCAGAATCACTAAAATGTAGATATAATAATTAAAGTAGCACTGTTACGTCAAATGATTAAGTATTTTTCGAAAACTTTTTGATCTCGCTTGCAAAACATCAATTTAACGTCCCTCTTTAAACGTCAATTTAACTTTCTCCGCTAAACGTCATTTTGACGTCCATATGGATTGCAAAGCATGTTGGATAAAGCAAATGCATTTCGGGAATCTTCTTTTATTGCAAAAAGCAACAACCATGTATCATGCTTTAACATATCCTTAAAAATGACGTGATTTGTACGTAATATCTTCTGCCTATGACAAACTGATGTTAATTTCTGGTCATGTTTGCCACCAGAATCGCTAAAATGTAGATATACATATACGTTTACTAATATTTTCCAATTACTACGCAGCTAGCAAGCTGACGTAATTTAGACGTCATTCTAAGTCATTTCTAGTATTTAAGACGTCATACGTTTCTTTGGATAGTAGCAGGTAATCGTATCCGCACACATTCACTTTATAATTGTTTGAACAAAATTTTGACGTCAAAATGACGTCAGTAATCGAGCAAATAGAAACAAACAGCTGTATATGAAATCATATTAATTTTGATAGGTAACAGATGATGAATCTGGACCGATGGCCAGCCAAAAGACCCCCACCGAATCAAAGAGACATTTGCCTCTATATCCAGATCCGCATTTCTACAACATACCAGTAAATATCAACCACAGTGCTGTCCATGTACCAAGCAACGTCTACGATAGATGTGAGTACAGCAATTAAAACGATCCTCTTTAAAATGCAATTAATATGTTTCAGCTAAGGAAGTCATCAAAGGTATAAAATGGTCAGAATCCCTGGATAACATCTTCAAGAGCAACTACGAAGGTGATCCGACGTTATCGTGGCAATATTTCGGAAGCTCCACCGGTTTCATGAGACAATATCCAGGTTTGTAAATGGTGACTCTGAAAATTAAATTTAGAGAAGGCTACGACTTCACCACCGGTTGTTCTTCCAGCCATGATATGGTCTCAGGAGCCGATCGATCTTTTCGATTGCCGCACCAGATCGTGGTACATCGAAGCGGCATCCTCGCCTAAGGACGTGGTCATATTGGTCGATAGATCCGGATCTATGACCGGTATGAGGCGGGAGATAGCCAGGCACGTCGTTAATAATATTTTGGACACTTTGGGTAATAACGATTACGTCAATATTTTTACGTTCAGTAACACAACGGATCCTACCATCGAATGTTTTGATGAAATGCTCGTTCAGGTTAGAATTTTTTGGTTTGAAGTTTGTATGTTTTATGAACCCTATTACAGGCTAATTTGGCTAATATAAGGGTGTTAAAGGAAAGTATGTCGACGTTTAGAACTGAGCAAATTGCTAATTTCTCTTTGGCTTTAACGACTGCTTTTCAACTGCTTCAGAATTATCGGGAAAATGCGTCAGGTTAGTTTTTCCCTTTTTTTTTGGTTATGCAATTGTTTGTTTAAAATTGTTTTTATAGGGGCTCAATGTAATCAAGCAATCATGTTAATAACAGACGGTGTCCAATACAATTATAAAGAGATTTTCGAAAAATATAATTGGCAAAACCGACCTTTCATGCCGGTTAGGGTATTCACCTATTTAATAGGGAGCGAAGTATCGGACGTGAGGGAAGTCAAATGGATGGCTTGCGCTAACCAAGGCTACTACGTTCACTTGAGCACGTATGCCGAAGTGAGAGAAGAGGTAACATTTTATATTCCTTAAGTTATCGTTGCAGAATAACCAACTTCATCAAAAATTTTTATTCATCCACTTCATTCATGAACGTTGTTCGTCAGGTGTTGCAATATATTCCTGTAATGGCTAGACCGATGGTGTTAAACCCTAAACAGAGACCGGTACCGACGTGGTCGCCCGTATACGCTGACGTTACAGATCCGAAATTAACCAATTGGCTATGGATAACTAGGGAGAGGAACAGTCAGAGGGAGAGGTTCCTGATGTACCGTCGCAGTAAAACTTTTTTGCGACCCGACGATCAAGATAAGCAGTACGTCCACCAGCAAAAACATGTAAGTCAAATTTGTTATAATATTCAATCGAAATCTTGATCGGCATAGATTTAATTTAATTTTAGAAACAAGATAATTACGGCGAATTACAAAATTACCGTTTAATGACGTCAGTTTCACTTCCCGTATACGACCTTAAACCAAACGCGGTACGTATTACCAACTTTACGAGCATAAATATGATATATGAGAAATAACACCAAACTTCTCATCTATAAACATGAAATTATCTGTCAATTATTATGTATCTCCGCAGAACATAACTGAGCATATACAAATAAACGAAGCCGTTTGGATAACCGTAACCAAAGAGGTAAATGGTGCCAGAAGAGATTAAAAAAATAAAATAAAAAGTACAGAACTGTCAAAATTTGACAGTTCTCGATTTAAAATAGATGAAACGTAGCTAATACTATTATATTTATCGTAATATCGTTTTAGATCTTGTTTTAGGGCATTAATACGAAGAAGAATTAGTTTATAACAAAAATTTAGTTGATTCAGTTTAAAAGACATAATTTGTTGATTCGTTTTTATTGCATCACATTTATATATAAAGTATTGAATGGGATTTAAACTCAAATCGATTTTTTATACTTCATTATCGTTGCATTCAATACTTTATTTATTTAGTCGAGTCATATACCCACTTAGGCCAGTATTGAAGAGTATAGTACTTGAATATTTATAATATTAATTAGCTAGAGAAATAGAGATTAAAATACATAATATATCCGCTATGATAGCATTGGAAAAATGTGTAGATTTAGTATTAATTGTCTATATTTAGAAATAGTATTTCCTATTTAGTTCAAGCGATAGACCTACATGAGAATAGATTCCCCCATTTACCTAATAATGATAGAACGGATTTATTCATGTTTATCTTATTTTCAGACTAGGGTGGCCAATTTGTTGGGGGTAGCTGGTACTGATGTGCCTATAGAGTATATTCAAAGACTCATGATGCATCACAGAGTAAGTTGACATTTTGTAAACTTTGCTTTTATTAGAATCATTTCATAGCACATTAAAAAAAAACATTTTTATATTAATAATCCGGGATTTTTTTTTTCCCCCAGACCCGTCCAACCTATAGTCACCGGTAGGCACCGCAGCCATCAGGCTTATTGTGTTCAAGTCACCCACTCTAACACGGTAGTCCCCTCCACTAACCTGTACAGGTCCCTATAACCGAGTGGGTAAGGTATATCTCTGGGTCTCCTTTCGTTATCCCAAACAGATTCTGCCTTTGCGATCTAGTGCCTCGCAGTCGCGTAGTATGTGATCGGCTGTCTCCGGTTCTATCCCACAAAGTCTATACTTTGTGTCCCCGTCAAACACTCCGATTCTGTGTGGGTGTTCTTTCACCGCAGCATGTCCGGTCATTAGTCCCGTTACGATGCAGAGCTGTTTCCTACTAAGATGTACTAGCTCTCTAGGTTTTGCCATGTACTATATCGGGTGAGGCTCCCCAGTATTCCTGCTGTTTCGTACGAACCCAGTCTCCTATATGTCTCCGGGCCGTTTGCCTTGTGACCCCGAAGAAAGGTTCTGGGCCGTACATTTCCATCTCTGACCATCTCTTCGCGAGTTCGTCAGCCCTTGCGTTGCCCTCAATCCCCTGATGGCCCGGTATCCAAGTCAACCAAACCTTGTCCCGGTTCGACAGTTTCACCAGTTCGTCGAGGCATTCCGTCACCAGCCTGGACACCACCTTCCGGCTTAATAACGCCTTCAATGCCGCTTGGCTATCAGACATGATGTGAATTCGTCTGTTGGTCACCGCTTTCACATTCATTGTGTGTGCGCATTGGAGAATAGCATATATTTCCTGAAACACAGAAGCATACCCTCCCCCCAGTGCGTAACTGTGGCCCTCGTTCTGAGAGCATATCCCTGCACCGGTACCATTAGCCGTCTAAGTCTTGCTCTTTGGTTCTCAGTGCACACCTGGCAACCTCCTCCCGTCCGCCCGCTATAGACACCGTGAAGGGATTCCCATACCTATGCCTTACCGGCCTTACCTTTCCCACATGCTCAGTTATCGACATATGATTCGTATTGACCCTTTTCGGAGTCGCTGTGTGTTGCAGCCTGTATGCCCCCATCCTTGCGTCCCCCTGTATGACCAGGTGCAACGGTGGCAAGTCCAGGAGTGCCTCCATGGCTGCAGTCGGTGTCGACCGCATTGCTCCCGTTATTCCTAGGCAGGCAAGTCTTTGCACCTTGCTCAGCCTCTGAATAGCGTTCCTTTGTTGCGTCTTTGTCCACCATACCAAAGCTGCATACGTCATTACTGGCTTAACCACCATGCTGTATATCCAACTCAGCATGTCTGGTCTTAGCCCCCATTTCTTTCCATATGTGCTTACTAGCGTTAACGCTGTCGCCGCTTTTTTGGTAATTCTGTCCATATGTTGGTTCCAGGTAAGTTTGGAGTCTAATGTTACTCCAAGGTACTTTACCTCCCCCACCATCTCTATGGTAACCCCCTTCATCCTGCTTTCGCCGGCGGGTAAAGGCCACGATGTTGGTCTTATCAGCACTGATACTTAGTCCCGCCAACTCCGTCCATCTACTAACCATAATAATAATCCGGGATTGCTCTGAAATACAATCCTGTTTCGTCGGTATTGCAAATTTCATCTGGTTAGTAATCATTCAAAAGTCGCAATACTCTCCCATCATGTCCAATCTAATATCGGTGTAATAAAAAAAAAACTAAATCGACATAATGACATTGACAGGTAAACATCAAATTCCCTAAAACATGCGACAAAATTTAAACTTTAACTAGACAACAGTTTTAAAATGCACAACATTGTTCATAACGAAGATGTAGAAGGATTGTCAAAGATTGAGGAGATTTAGAGTAGCTGATATGCTGGTGGGTAGACTTGTTGGCCAATGGACTAGCTGGTCTGGTCGTTGAGCTGTTATCTCAAGCTCTGCGAGGTTAGGCTCCCACCACCTGAACCAAATAAAAATTGCATCAAAAACTTCCGAAGAAGCGTTCATAACTAACGCAGTCAGTTGGATTTGATCACCACCGACTTAGGAATAGTTTGATTGATCGGTGATCACAGAAGTGTCTTTTGAACAATTTAACGGTATAACATATTGGGCGGAATCTTGGGTAAGATTGTGATCAATAAAAAAAGAAACACAACAACAAAAAAACAGATAAACAACATGTTTAATAGATAAAAAAGGGAGAGGAGACGTTACTAGTATATAAGGCAGTCTTCAATAAGTGGAGTTCTTTCAAACGAAAAGAGAAGGAGATTAGGTTGCCTCAATGGTAGTGGAAATGGGGCCGACTCTAACCAGCGGAGGTTGCCTACCGCGATCAAGATGAGCTAATTTCCCGACTAAGATATGGTGAGATCTCGAGACCCTCTCGAGTGTTTTGAAGTAGGATATAGGCATATTCAGGTCTTGTGTGGATCTGCATGTTTCTCACGTACCACGCATCGCATTTAGTGATGTATCTCAAGATCTTATTTCGAAGAATGTTAAAGCTTGTTAAGCTTGACCAAACCAAGGATCCGTAAATTAAAATTAGTCTCAAAAATAAAGATGAAACTGGAGTTCAGCGTCATACAAAGATATTTAACAAAGGGTAGACGGACGTCCTCAACATAGATGATCAAATTCGAACACTTCAGTTGAAAAATTACATTTAACTCTTTTAGAACATCTGCGAATTTTTAAGAACCAGAAAGATAGCCAAGAGGTCGTACAACAACTGTATAACAAAAGAAAGTCTGCCAGTTCTTAGATTACATCCCAGAAGAAGAAATTGAGCACTAACCTCCGAGGCGAACTCATAACAGATCAATACAATGCAAAAGCTTTCTAGATTGCAATTTAAAAACAATCGCTAAAGACTAATAAGTTGGCAAAGTGTACTTGGTACAGGTGCTCCTCACTTAACGACCTACCCGTTTAACGACCGCTCGGACATACGACCTCGACATTCGAGAGTCTGCTTCGGGTATTCCCGGCAACAAAACTACTCTTTAATGTGAAGAATACCCAAATACGTTTTCAACGTTACTTCAATTGTTTAATACGTGATTTTTTTAAATTTCTGTATGTATTCAACAATCAAATCAACAATCCGTGCATTTGCGTCATTAAGCCGTCGCGTGTACCATTACGCCACGGACGCTTGGACTAACTCACATGTTAAAAGCCTTATTAGGAATTCACGTACAATAGATTTAAAAATAATAATTTTTTGGCTTTATTAAAATGACTTTCTTTGTACTATGATTGTGGAGATGTTCATTGTTAACCCAGTTATAATATGCGACACTTAAATTTGAGTGAAGTAGTATTAGGAAGATAATATTCACCGAAAACCTATTTTATATGTATTCTCCCTATGTCCCACTTGGCCGTGGAAACCCTGTGTATAGTCCGTGCTTGAGGTTGTATCGATACTTGAGCACGCGATTTTGACAGATTTCTAATGACATTTACGTCAAAATCGCGTGCCCAAGCATCGACACAACCTCAAGGACGGACTATAAATATGACCCTAACCTTCCGACATTTTTTTTTACACAAGCAATACAAACATATCTTTACGGATATTCTTAATATAGCGTATCTTGCATCTCTTTCCTTTCACTCTTTCAGAATTGTCTTTCGAATTTTAGGGTGGGCCGGAGGGGGGCGCTAACGAACGTCAGTTGCTTTTACGCCAATTTTATAGGAAACTTGCTTGTTTCGCTGATACGAATTGGATAATAGGAAAGCATCTGATGTTGACATCTCGACCATATATATCTAACAATTGCTACAGATTTTTGAATATTTTATCCATAAATTCTTTCAACCTCTACTATGCTGTGTTGAAATTCAGTTGAAATGAACAAAACATCGCCTGTGTCATGCTATTTTTGCAATTCCTCCAATTTTCAAGTCCAACAAGTTTTGATGCAAAAAAGAAGCTATTGTAATAACCATCTGCGTCTCTCTCTCTCTTTGTGCATGTTCTTAAATGAACTGAATATTTTTCAAATTGGCCGCATAAGTTATTATTAAGTGTTTGAACCAATTCCTCAACCAGATCTTGTGTCACGAGGTTAGTCTCTAATCCTGAATTTTCTGATTTTAACTCTGAATTCCAGAGTTCCCATTCACTTCCATTATAACTGAATGCTTCTACGAGTTCTTCCAACTCTTTTTCGACTTAACATATTAGCAAAATCAGAAACAATATGGACTACAGCTTTACATTTAATTTGGTGCCATTATTTTTGCTTCGCGTTTGCAAAACAACCATTAACTGTACTATTTTATTTTTCTTTTATTTACATTTTGGCATCAGTTTGGAGTCAATGGTTACGCATTTATAGTCACCAATAACGGCTACATCCTGATTCACCCGGATCTGCGTCCAGTGGTAAGCCAACTCAAATTCGCAAAATTCCTCCAAAACCTTCATCAACCTATTTTCGGTTAACATTTCAGTTTCAAGGCATCTTAAAGCCGGCTTATAATAGAGTAGACGTCACCGAAATCGAGGTAATGGACGACGATTCCGATCCTAGAGATTTCAGCGACGAAATCAAAGAATTAAGGCGGAATATCGTTATGCAAAATACCGGCAAAACCAGTTTAAATGTAAAATTGCACTTGGATAATATGGTAATTACCTCCACACCCTCCCCAATCAACCCCTCTCGCCCTCCAAAAAAATAATTTCATTTTATAATTGATCATTTTTTTCAGAAACGTATCATGACTGGCAAGAGACACTATTACTATCAAGCTATAAATAATACCCCGTTTAGTTTGGTGATAACGTTTCCCGACAAATACGGCTTCTATAGAGCTCAAACTCCTGTCGAATTCGATATACACAGGATGAGACCGAGTTTGAACATAAGTTTATTACCGGGGAAGATCTTCCAAGGGAATTGGACCATTCACCCCGAATGGTAAAACTTTTCTTTTTTGTTTTAGACTAGGATATTTTACAGATTAATTTGTAATTGATTAGGAACTACTGCAGCCTAGGAAAATCCATGTACAAAAATGATAAAGAAGAAATATTTAGAGCGTTCACGAAAATCGAAAAACCCGGATGGAAATGGAATCAATGTAAATACAATAAAACTTCCTTCCCAACTTAAAAAAAAAAAGTTAATTTTTAAAATTCTATTTAAAGGCGATAGGAAATTGATGTGCGCCCTTGTAGCTGATGCAAACATCACGAACTGGTTCAGTAAGGAGATAAGGAATACGAAAAATGAAGAAAACAAGTAAGTCTCTTTCTATTAAAGTAGACGATATGGAATATACCGTTTAAACATACACTCTAATATTGATTTGCACTAACTACTGAATCTTTCTTGTCCTCATTAAAGACCTATAGCTGTGTTAATGGCAATGCTACCAAGGTAAAGTATCAACAACGTAAAAATGAAGTGATTTAGTTTCTTAAACTGTTCCTAGATCTCTATAATGAAGCCAGGGGTACCACTACAAACCACAAGGAATTGCATCACTTAGTATAGTCTTGTAATATACTTTTCTAGACGCTTTTTTCCACAGGAAGCTGCTATTTCAACCGGTCCTAGCTGTTAAATACGCAAATAATAGAATACTGACGTCATTATAACGTCATATTTTATACGTTATACGTTTATACAATATTAAATTGACTTTTCACGATAAACATAAAAAATCTCACTAAAATAAACGTTTTTACTACGTCATTAACTAGTTATTTGACGTCTACGATTAATGAATACCTTAAATTGACGTCACTATGACGCATCAATACTACTTGAGTAATTTATTTATAAATTAAACGTGGTAACAAAATAGTAACAACATTCAAATGCTATTTATTAAAATTAACGTCTAATAATGACGTTAGATCGCTACTTTTGCGTCAATTTTACGTCATAAATCAAGTAAATATGACGAAAGGTGTTTTAGTTCTTTAATGATGTTTTTAAATTATTAATTTCTGTTTTAAACAAACACCTAGCTTAATACGCAGTTGGAAATAATTACTTTGAGATTCTAAAATGAGATATCGAGCTTTGGTTCACGCTGCGATAGCGTCGCATACTTCATTTTCCCGACAACTGCTGCAAGTGTGGCTCACAGAAATGGCAGCATCGAGTGTATTATTTCCAAACTGTGTACTTCCTAATATGCTATTCTCTCTTGCTGCCAGGATAAGGATCTTAAACAAAAATTCTAAATTATAGCTGGCAATCATGGATTACAAATAAATACTGTCTTTAATATTATTCACGGAAACGGCGTTTACTAATCTACTTAAAACATAATTTGAAATGTGCGTGACACATACCTTTTTTTTCTAGAAGAGAGTTTATTAAACGTTTCGGCATTACGATCGTCTTCATTGCCACGCAAAGCGGACTGACGCGCTGGTTAGATCTACCGCAAGATAACGAAGATCCGATTCATAAAGAAAGACCGTACGTCTTTAATTAAACCTCCTATTAAATTCCCCAAGAATAAAACCAAAATTTTTCTAGGAAATTCCACGAAATCCACAACAGAGCTACCGATGAAATTTGGTACCGCCGAGCTGTTGAACAGCATTATATTGATCCTAGAAGCTTCGTTTATTCGGTACCTTTCGATGTTGGTAAGGTATATTGTTAAGATGAATTTGCAAAATTTTAAAACCAAAATTGTTTAAGATGAGGAAGATGAGAATCACACCTTGGTCACTGCCAGTCACGCAATCTTCAGAGATGATGGAATCAAGCATGCGCCAGTAGCAGTCGTAGGATTCCAATTTTATTACTCAGCGTTGTATACCCAATTCGTCAATACTGTCAGTCATGTACGTTTTGAAATTTAAAAGAAAAACTTTTTCTTTATGAGTAACAAAACATTTTGCGTTTTCAGTGTGGCGATATAAATTGCAAAAGAACCTGCGATTCGAGCGAACTATTCTGCGTCGTATTAGACGATAACGGCTACGTAATCGTCACTTACAATAGAGCACCCAGACCTAGAATCGGTTCCTTTTTCGGCGACTTCAGGCCGGATATCATGCGGCAATTAGTGGACGAAGGTATCTATAGACCGCATAGGATGTACGACTATCAAGGCACATGTTTCCCGAGGATCGCCACCAATAATCCGGCTTCGAAATATCGAACACCGTTCAAACATCTCGTCGAGATTTGGAAATGGAGTGTCGCCATGTTATTCACGATGGTGAGGACGGTTTGGGGCAACGACATGGATTACCCGGAACACGATACCGACGAGAATTATTCGGACGGTGATAATTCTTATAATAGGGATGGCGATTTCAAAGAATTCGATTCTAGATTGTTGATCAACAAGACGAAACCGGATCCTTGCGATACTGAGATGTGGTTGTATACGTTGTTACATTATACTGAGAAGAATATCACGAGTAGTGGGTACAATAAGAGTATGAGTGAGAATTGTTCGAGGTGAGCAAATCCTTCCTTATTTCATCTTATTCATAGATCCATACTTACTATATTGATCGATTAAAAAATTTAGTATGTTACGTCTTGGTAATCCGTGCATGTAATCACCACTAAGATTGCTTAGCAGATCGAGATATCTCGCTGAACTGACAATCCACGAATTGTCCGAGCTAGCTAGATCGGTATCTGCTGTACTGATCTGGGTTGTTGTTGACCTTATCCACTAGAGGAAATGAGGTTGGAATTAGTCCAAAACTGCGATTAAATTAAGTCTTGCATTCGAAGGGGCACTGATGAGATCTGGGAGGTCGAAACTAGCGTGGTCCGCTTCTAATGTTTGACGTATTTTCATTGCACTCGCTTGCAAGGCGATTCCAAGAATATACAAGGGCAAAAATTGTTACTGTTTACAAATTCTGAAATTTAAAGAGAACGTGATGATCCAGAATCGGCTAATATACACTACTATTGTATAGCAATAAGATTTTTCAAAAAATGTAGTCTAAGGGCTTGTACACATGAGGGCGTTAGACGCCGCGTTTGTCAAACGCGCGTTAGCCAAGTACCTAGGAACAAATGAGATCGTTCACATGCAAACGTGCGCTTTCAACCAACGTCGCTAAAGTTTTCACTTCAACCGCTACGTTTGCAGCGCGCTTCGAGTTACTAGACTGGGCATTGGATCGTACACATGTGATCAGTCGAGCGCGCGCTTTTGAAGTCATCTGTATGTGTTGTGATCTGTGTTTGTATACAATGGATACGGAAGCGTTTGACACAGAATTGTTTATTGATGAAGTCGAAAAAAGGGTATTCCCTCAATTTTGGGTACAGCGTCACAAATGAACCCATTGTTAATCTGTCATCTATTACAGTATGCACCCACCATCTTCTTTGTCTTCTTCGCCTTGCCTTGTATCTTGTCAGCTATTGAATTCCTCTAATACCAATAAAACCATGTGGCGTATCATTAATAGTCATCTTGGTAAATCATCTAAACATATACTACCCAGAACTGATGACTTAAAAGCACTTGCAGATCAATTTAATTGCGCTTTTCGTGGCAACACAAATCAGACCAACGATCCCTACTCTGAACTAAACAAGATAAATATCAACCCTAATTCTTTCTATTTCTTTCCAACGTCAAACAACGAAATCATTTCCCACACTAAAACTTTAAGAAACTCTAGCTCCTTCGGAACTGACGAGATTCCTGTTTATTTTCTCAAAAAGTGCATTGGGTGCTATGTAGAACCTATGTGTCATATCATTAACTCCTCATTTGAAAGTGGTATTTTTCCGGATGCCTTAAAACACGCGATCGTCAAAAGCCTATCTTCAAAAAAGGAGACACAGAAGGACTTACCAATTATAGACCGATTAGTCTTTTGACAGGCTTTTCTAAATTATTTGAAAAGGTAGCATATCCGCGTCTTTCCAATTTTGCTCTAAAATTTAATATTATTGATAAACACCAGCATGGCTTCCTAAAGAGCAAAAATATCGAAACTGCGCTATTTGATTTTACCAACTTTATAATTACCGCTTTTGAAAATAAACAAGTTCCATCCTATACTTGACCTGTCAAACGCTTTTGACAGTATAGACTATAGAGCATACTTCTTCTAAAGTTAGAACGGTATGGTATTAGAGGCCTTGCACTCTCTTGGATCAAGTCATACCTGTCAAATCGAAGACAAACTGTTAAACTTACCTCTAACGGTAGTGTTGCCTTCTCTTCGGATTTACTTATTACCAGAGGCGTACCCCAAGATAGCATTCTGGGTCCGCTGCTATTCCTCGTGTACTTTAATGATATACATGCTATCGCAAGCCATATTGATAATGATCACTATTTAACCCTGAATTGTGCAGATGACACCACAATCTTGTTATCAGGTGACACTCTTGATACAATTATACGAAGAGGTAGCGATTACCTCTCTTCTGTTGAAAATTGGATGTCGTACAACAATCTGACAATTAACCACAACAAAACCAATGTTCTTATCTTCAAAACAAGAAATCAAAAATATCCAGATACAATACAATTTAATAGCTGCGATTATATAGTTCAGGACTCTGCTCGCTTGCTGGGTCTTACAGTTGACGCTTCCTTAAAATTTAAAAAACACGTTGACTACCTATGCCATAAATTGAGCAGCTTTTGTTTCGCCTTGCGTCGACTGAGGGACCTGGTCAGTGTACCTGTGCTACGTCAGGTTTATAATGCTTGTAGATTGTAGATTTGAAATGAGGGTGATATTGCGCTGCGACCTATTGATCTATTGTGCCCCCTTGCGTGAGTTGTAAGCTGCTGGGGATATGCCCGCTCCTACAGCTCCCCATCCAGTCCAAGAGCTTTGATAAACTGCATTAGCTGTGATGGTTTCAGGGAAGGTATGTCTTCTTCGTCTATAACGTCTTTACCGAGGTGGCTGGCTCGGGTTTCTATGATGGCGGTGCAGTAAGATGTCAGGTGTTCCGGATTTTCATCCTCAGCCCCGCAGAACCTGCAGTCGCTATTCTGTTTTAGACCTATCCTTGCCATGTGTTCACCAAGGTGACAGTGCCCTGTGAGGATGCGCAATCTATTCCTGCTAAGTTCCAGCAAAGTTTTTGCTCTATGCTTATTGTAGTTTCCAAGGAAGATCTTGGAGTGTCTCAGACCAGGAAGATTCTCCCAGAGGGATGCTCTGAGGCTCTCTTCCCGATCTTTAAGTTCTTTTTTGTAGGTGCTCGTCCCTATACCACAGAACGATTCAGGTCCCACAAACGGAGTTGTAGCGGCCTTTCTTGCTAGTGAATTAGCTTCTTCGTTGCCTCTGATTCCAGTGTGTCCTGGTACCCAGTATAGTGCAACTCTATTATTCTTGCCCAGGTTGTTTAATCTATCAAGACATTCCCAGACTAATTTCGAGCTGACCGTGTTAGAGCTCAGCGCCATTAGGGCTGCTTGACTGTCGGAAAAAATTGCAATGCTCTGCTTCCGATAGTTCCTGTCAAGGTTCAGTTGAGCACATCTTCCAATTGCATTGATCTCCGCTTGGAAGACGCTGGGGTATGTCCCCATTGGCTCGGAATATTTGGTTCCTGGCCCAAATATGCCTGCACCTGTTCCTTTATCGGGTTTTAGACCCGTCCACATACCACTTGATAGTGTTTTCCTTTAGGGAGTACGTGGAGTGTTCTCCTACCCACTCTCTCTTATTACTTAGCTTGGTGAGAAAATTCCTTTCAAAGCTATATTCCTTGACCATTTCATCATTTGGTAGGCTTAGAAGTGGGGAGAGCCCGGCTTGAGATGTCCATGCTCTCTGGTGCGGAGTCTCGCCCCTTCCACTCCCCGCCCTGGTCAGTCTGTGCATAGCCGCAAGGGCCGCTCCCTCCACCACTATGTGTAAGGGGGAGAGGTCTAAAATTACCTCTAGGGCCGCAGTTGGGCATGTTCTCATGGCTCCGGTGATGCATACACATGCCAGCCGTTGCAACTTGTCAAGGGTATTCCTGATTGTAACTTTAGTGACCTTCTGGAACCAGGTTATTGCCCCGTACGTTACCATAGGTCTTACTATACTGACGTACAGCCATCGTAGTATACTTGGGTTGCAGCCCCAAGTTTTACCTGCCAGGTTCCGGCATATCATTAAGGCTCTTGTTGCCTTATTCATTGTCAGTTCTATGTGTCTGTTCCACAGAAGTTTTGAATCTAGGGTTATTCCTAAGTATTTAACTTCTGATTTGCGTTCGATCACTGTTCCATCCAAGTGGATGTCTTTCATGTTCGAAATGTTTCTCTTCCTAGTGAAAGGTACAATCGTGGTTTTTGCGGAGTTGATGCTCAGCCCCACTGATCGACACCATTCACTTGTGATTTTAAGGCTTGTTTGTACCAGGTCACAAAGAATCCCCTCATACTTGCCTTTTGCTATTATTACAATGTCATCGGCATATCCTACACAATGTATGCCGAAGGCTGTCAGCCTGTTGAGCAGTTCATCTGCCACCAGGCTCCACATTAAAGGCGAACAGACGCCACCTTGAGGTGTTCCACGAGTGGTTCTGATTTTGATAGTCCGTTCACCTACCGTCATCTCAGCTGTCCTCGTGGAGAGCACTTTACTTATCCATCGTGTTACTGTTTTACTGACTCCCCTTGCTTCAAGTGCTCGTTCAATCGCGTCATGTGACGTGTTATCGAACGCACCAGAAATATCCAGGAAAGCGCAGATCGCTGTTTCTTTATCATCCAGGGTTTTCTGAATGATTCCTACTAGCTCATGCAGAGCAGTCTCTGTCGATCTGCCCGCTCTATATGCATGCTGACTCCTGTGAAGTGGAGCTTTCTCCATTACCTCCATTCTAATATAGTTATCTACTAGTTTTTCCATCGCTTTCAATAGGAAGGATGTCAGACTAATGGGTCTGAAGGATTTGGGGTTGGTCCCATCTTCCTTCCCAATTTTTGGTATGAAGGTGACTTTAGCCCATCTCCAGCTTTTGGGTATGTATCCCAACGCTAGACTGCTTCTCGTTATGTTCACTAAGTGTTGTATTATGTGTATAATGCTTGCTGCTATTCCCATTTGAGAAACGGAATTGCCGTGTGGGGCTCATGCAGTGAACTTGATAGACTTTTTGTCGTCCAAAAGAGAATTTTGCGCATAATGTATTGTTTGGATTACAATCAATCATGCAGAGGAGTTTTCAGGCAACATAACATTTTAACCATATTTGCAATTTATATTTTCAATGTTCTGCTTTTCTTGTTTAAACAAAAACATTTATTTAAAGACAAAACGTTTTGCCATAATTACCCAACAAGGAACAAGCAGGATTACTGCTACCCTAATCGCATAGGCTTTCGCTTACCGAAAAGGGCCTGACTTACAAATGTTTACAATTTTTTAATGTATTACCTTTTGAAATCAAAAATATAACATCTTTGGTGTCATTCCGCCGAAATGTATTTGCATATCTATGTAATCTTGAGCCCTACAGCATACAAGATTTCATATCATGTTAATATTTATATAAATATAAAATAAGATAAGATTTAATTATTAGATTCTTCTTCGATTTGTGTTGACGTTTGCTATGTTGTATTTCTTTCCGCAATAGCAATAAAATATTTATTTATTTATTTATTTATTTATCTACGGTATAACAACCAGAGACATGTTAACTCTTCTAACTCCATTGTTGCACTAGTGGTTTTAAAAGCTGCGGCAGACTGGTTCAACTAACGCCGCGTCTAGCGCTGTCATGTGTACGGTTTCACATTTTGCTAACGCGGCGTCTAACGCCCTCATGTGTACAAGCCCTAATTGTTACCGTTTACAAATTCTGAAATTTAAAGAGAACGTGGTGATCCAGAATCGGCTAATATACACTACTATTGTATAGCAATGAGATTTTTCAAAAAATGTAGTGTAATATAGCCGTTCATGTACCTTATTTGCATTTTGATCTTCTTTTCAGACCATTTTTAATTCAACCAGTAACTGGGAGCAATCTAGTCCTATTGGTCATCAATATGATATGCCCAGAGAAAAAATTGTACAGCATTTCATCCGATATTCTAATCGATGATTACGAAGAACCAAAAACACCAACCCCAGTTGAGATTTACTACAATATAAGCTTATCCTGTTATAAAGTGAAGAACAATGATTTCCCTAGACGGCCCTACATGAGTTGCATCAATAGGAGCATTCATGTAAGTTATTGTTAAAGTTGTATTATAGTTATGTATTAATTATTATTTCCGTTTACAGGAACAAGAAATCAGATTATGCGGTAGAAGTTCTACAATTTCCAATACACTCTTTTTACTCTTTCTAACTCAGCTATTACTAGCCGATTTTTAGACCAACTTTATCGAGCCAAAAAAAGAAAACTAAATATTTTAAAGATTTATGTAAAGTAAATATGTTTATATAGCGCCTGTGATATAAAACAAGTCCTCAAAGTGGTTTCCATATCATATCTCATCTTTAATATGTTATTCAATTATGATTTATATGTTATCTGTTTAATGTTACATGATTTATTATTGCGTTAGCCCTCAGAGATATAAATACTATATAGTGATTTTTATCATATCTAATAGATTCTAAAGAGACGATACAGTGATATTACATATTATACGAGATATCTTATAATGAGTGAAGTTGGTATGTTTGTTTATTAAATTGTTGTCGGGACTCATTGTGATATATCTTGTGCACCATTTAAAATAAATTCAAGTGTGTGTTTCAAAAATTTATTTTTTGAAAAACATATTCTTCGAATTTTTTCGTCTTTAAGTAAATGAATCCTTTCATATTAGTAATTTTAGTTTCTACACTTATTATAGATGAAAAAATGTCTTTTTTAGTTAGCGAAATATGTATGTATATACAATTTATTACAAAAAACAAAATATACATTTATCTACTATCAGCAACTGCTCACTATATCTGTAAAATGTAAAAGAAACAAAAATTTAGAAGACGTATAGTGTCTATAAAAATAAATTTTTCAAAAGAAAACTATTTCGTTTTATTGATACGTTTACGTAATTTTCTACAAAAAAAGTCGGCAACAACACCATTCTAACTGTTCTAACAGGCGTTGCAAAGTTAAAATATTTCTAACTGCTGTCAGATTCCAAAAACAGTATTTTTTTCCGATTTCACGATTGTAGTCGTCAAAATAGAAGTGATAGTTAAAAAATAATCAACTTAGGTGGTAAAAGTTTCAATTTCCACTGATTATAGCAGAGAGCTACACGTAGTAGGTTTCAAATTTTGGCCTCTACTGAATGGAGGCATTAATTGGAAGCTGTTTGAATATCCCGCGTTTTTTTCTTTTCATATCGGAAAGTTGGTACTCCTACAGCAACGATGATATTCAGTAGCGTCCTACATATTGTTTTCACTTTAATTTTTTGCGTGTTTATTTTCGTATTTAGTTTGTTAATTTACGTATTTATTACTAGAAAGGGTGTTCTTATTGCCACAAAAGATTAAAAATTACTCGCGATCAAAAAAAAACTATACTGCTCATTCTTTGCATTTTAAAATGGTTCTCGATCTGTCATATAAATTGTCAATCATTGCTGTCACAGTGACAGACAATATACGTTAAATTTTTGCATCACAATAACCTCTAAAACTATAAGACCGGTTCACGATGTAAATTTAGTCAAAATTTCGTTAAACAATTTTTAACCCCGACTTTACAACTGGCGAAACTGTAAATGATATTGAACAAATGTTGTAATTTTAAAAACGTTAACTGGTAAATATCTTGAATAAGTATTCATTTAAAATAAATTAGTATACTACATCACTTAAGTTGTTCCTTTCCTCATGTTTTTTTTTATGTTACGCCTATGATATTTGTAGCCTTAGAAGAGAAGCTGGCAAGTATCTAGCACCAACTTAAAACAAAAAAAGTAAAGCGGGAAATTCAAACTTTTTTCAATCATTTATGCATATATTACATTTACACTGGGCTTGTTTGGTATCCTGCACGAGTGGCCACTAGTGCGCACTTTTCTGTAAAATAGCGTTTGTTATCATTCAGTGTAAGAAGAATTTACTGTTTGCATGCGTAGAATAAAGAGGTACAGGTGTTTGTTGTAAAAACTAACTGTCGACGTATTAATGTACACTAGCTACACTGACTACACTACACCTATTACAAGAAATATTTATACCAAACAAACCTACTTATTACAATGCGTTCAGCTATAGGTTGCAGCACTTTTCTCTCTCTCATCATGACCACAATAGTTGCTTTCCTTTCATGGACATCAAGCTGCAGGGTGTATCGACTCGAGGCGCCCCAGAGCACTTACGAAAGGAATTAGACGCAACTGTCAACAACAAAGTAATAATTTCTTAACCTCAAATCTCAAAGTTAGACGTGACAAGACTAGAACACAAGCAAATTTGCTTGTCTTCTAGGGGAAACGGGAAATGGTCTTTTGGCTACTCAAGACTCGTCAACCAATTTGAAAGGAACGCTGAGCGCTTGCGCCTGCAGCAGTTCCCAACCGCTACTAAGAAGGAAAGCGACTATAATCTTGAGCGTAAAACGTACACTCGCATGCAATAAAATTGTGTACGCTTTATTATACCTATGTGATTTGGATGTAATCTGTCATATTTTGTTGTCAATCTACCTCTCTGCTACGTATTAAACATGTATTATACCGTCAAGTTGACATTTTTAACCTCATTTTGAAAAGTACATTTCAATAATATATCGAAAAAACATGGAAATTGGCATAGGACTTGTACGCAGATTTATTGCAAGCGACTGTACCTCTTTAGAAATGGCGTCGTGTTTACAACCTTTTATTTACTACATTGACAGTTTGACAAATGATTGTCAAATATTTTGAGTTCTATTATACATATTTTATGTGTTGGTATGAAGGTTAAAGGTTCGAAAAGAAAACTCGGACGAGAAATACGGAGAACAAAAGTCTTTATTACTATGACGTGGATATATGCGTTGATATAGGACTAACTAACAGCATCTGACAGTTCCCAGCAAACAAAATTCAAATTTTGCGCAATTATTTTTAGTAACTTCCACGCTGAAACATGAAATGACCTATAAATTTGTTTCAGATTAATAGTTCTTTTTATACGATTATGTTGTAGTTACTAAAAATAATTGCGCGAAATTTGAATTTTGTTTGCTGGGTTAGAATCAGAGTCGCCTACAAAACGAAACATAGATGGCGAGACCCAACATGTTGTATGTTGTACAGTTTATTAATTTTAACAATTGGAATGTTAGGTTATGATCAAATTTTGTGAGCGGAAGTGTATCTTGTGGGAATATTTTAGATGGATACGTCTTCCAAAGGAACTGACGCGAAGTGTCGTTACTGCTTGTACTAGAATATACTGTGTCATACACTAACTATAAAAGCAATTTATTAGTTTTCACAGTGTCAATAATACTCACACACACAGCTTTAAGAAAAGTTACAAAAATCTTCGGGATGCTGGAAAACAATAAGAGCAGTTATTTTCTCACTAGTTTTGGAAGATGTAATACTTCTAAATAGCAACTTTCAAACTGTTAAGGTGTAACTGTCAAAATATTTTTACCAGCTGTCACATTTTTCAATATCTATTCTTCACACAATTTCGCATACGTTCCACTGTGAAATAAGAACATTTATTTTCTTACCGTTTTGACAGATGTAATGATTACGAAAAACTGTTTTGACAGGTGTCACTGTCAAAATTATTATTTTACTTTTTTTTTATTTTGAAAAAGTGCATATTTTACGGTTGTTTTTTCAGATGTAACTGTCAACATATTTCTGATAATTGCAAATTAGTAAATAGGGGAATAATTTTGACAGCTGTCGAACAGTACAAACGATACAAAAGAAGGAAAGAGAAACAAACACTACTATCAAATAGTTTATTTTCTTTAAAAAATCAATTCATAAAATACTCATCAATTAATAAAATTCGAAATTACGATTCTAATATAGAACAGATTTCATCTAATCTACTCACGATGATAATCATTACAACTTATGATACTATTTCTAAAAGAGATATTTACAACAATCGTCCTTTACATTCACTAGATCCGCAATAACACGACAACTCTTTATCGGGAACACTGCCTATATCGTAGTTGTAATTCCACGTTAATTCTGTACCGGCCCGAACGTAACTTAGAGTGAAGAAAGCTACCCAAGGGAAGCGCAAATCGTGCGTGTCGACGAACACATTTTGAACGAAAATATTGGGGGAACACGAATGATTCAGGAATCTACCTATATTTCCTGTATTCTTCGCATCCATAATGTAAACATCTTCGGCTGTACCGAACAATTCCCTCACAGATTTGTATTTCCTTTCGTCCCCGTCGCCTAAACTAGAATCTTGTTTTGGGTTGAAACTAGATGGCTCTCTTGGCGCTATAATAGATATAAATACAATAATATAAATCAAGAATTAAAATTAATTAATTAAATTACCATAATCCTCATCATCGCTTATCATAACTGTATCATTATCATCAGTAGGTTTCGCCGTTATAAGAATTTTCTTCTCTTGTTTAACAACAACCTTTTCAGGCTGACGCTTCCTCAATCTAGTCCTGATCCCGCTATCTTCATGTTGAGGCTTTCTAGCTAGGAAATTCGCCGGAATAAAATCCCTATCATCCGCAGTGTTAGTGATAATATCATCCTCCTCATCGTCGTCTTCATCATCCGGTCCACTTTCCTCCGGTGATCTTTCGGGCGTTTTTAAATCCTTTTCCACTTCATCGTGATACGGATCTTCCTCGTAATCCTCTTTGGTCCTCTCAGCAGTTTCTATAAAATCTAACTCGGCTAAATATTCATCTCCGTAAAATTTACCATCCTATTTAAAACAAAATTAATTAAAGGATTAATTAAGAAGGCGATTGCGTTTTAGGGGATTACCCGATTCGCCATATCTTCCGTTAATAACACTCCGGCGTAGATACAGATGAAGGATCCTTGAGGGATATCGTTGAGACAACGGATTCCCCACCCTTTCATGTCAGTTTGGAATATTTGCAGCTTGTGGTGGAGCGGATTCTGGACGACTCTGTTTAAACATGTAGCCGCGCATTTGCACCTAAATTTTTATTTTTATTTATTAATAAAGATTTAATTAATAAAGGAGGATTTCGCTTACTTTTTATTGCACTCGTATATTCCGGTAAATATCGGCTCAGGTAATCTTCTGTATTGATAACCTACCGTATCCGGGTCGGTATCTTTATCCATATATTTCAAACATTGCAATGTTAATTGCCAACACGAACATTTCTTCCTGTCCTGTGTGGGGGTAAAAATTAATTTTTATTTTTGTAGAAAAAATATCTCTTACGATGCAATCATCAGTGCAATCGCATCCTGTTAAGAACTCTGTATTAGTATTGAGATTAACCCTCCATCGGTTCCCTCCTCGTTGAATAATTGCAGAAGTTCAATTGTACCAAGTTGACGTAATTAACGACGGTAATTGGACATTCTTCTTTGCCTGAAAAAGAACAAGAATAGTCGAAAAAATTATAAAAGCTCTAAAGAAAGAAACAAATTCCACAAACATACCCTGCGATAGATCCTTTATTAACACATTCTTCTGTTCCACCATAAATTCGGCCAAACATCGAACGTACATGTTAAAATCGAACAGATCCACCGTCAAATTCGACTTAGTAATCCTCAAATACGTGTGCACCTCCTGCATAGTACGGAGAGTCCTTCCGCACGGCGCTTTATACAAGACGATCTTCTTATTTTTACATTTATACATCAGCCTGTAGAAACCGCAAAGTAGCGGCTTCGACAGCGGACTATAACCTTTAAGCCGCGACAGGGAGCAATACATGAACTCCTTACATTTTGGCCCGCAAGTATGAGGAGTATAAACGTTAGTTTTGGGCTTCTGCCGCCTTGGAGTATAATACTATCAAAAAAAAAATGTAATCGATACAAATCTAAATCTTAAAATTATTTTAATTTAAATAAAATACTTACAACAATCTTCGTAGCCGGAGCTTCGCGTGCTGGAGTTGGCAGGAATTGATGCACTCGATAAGTAATATTATTATTAGACGATGGTGGCCTTGAAGTACTCTTCCTAGCAACAGATCTCTGCGGAGGTGACGGCTGTTCTAATTGCTCCGAATTAGGACGAGTATACTCAACGTACGGCGCTGAAGTCTACAATTTTAAAATTAAACCTATTCTCACAACAAAATCAACAAATCTCACGTTCGCTTTCCTAGTCATCCTCTGGCGATACTGCAATCTATTACTGGCGGCTTGCTCCTCCTTAAACATCGGATTCAATCGCGTCGATCCCCTGTAAATCCATTCCACCCTCCCGGAAGCGTCGAAGAACATCTGCACCAGCGAGCAATCCACGCTCATCACGGTCGTCACCCACCATTTTCCTAATAGTAAACGGAAAGGTGTCGTTGAAAGTGTAAAGAAGACACGAGGCGAATCGAACTTACCGTTATATTCCGTTCTGATCGTTTGATCCTTGTGCAATTTCACCATCGGCCTCTCCGGGTACTTCTCCAAATATTTCTTGATGAAGCTTCTGGAGTTGACGTTGACGTCCTCCCAGACGTCTTTGCTAGCCTCGTAAATCGGATGTACTAGATTGAAATTGACGTATTGGGCGTAGCCATCGTCGAAGAAGATTAAATACCTGCGCAATTTAAATTCAGTTCAGCATAGGACATAATTGTCCCGGTGAATTTTACGAGAAAATGCTCTTCTATTACTTGTAGTGATTGATTATCTTTTTCTGTGACAGTTTAGCATTTTCTTTGTGGGTCTTGGCCAATTGGCAACTTGTAAAATGCACTTTCAAGCACGGGACAAAATTGTCCCAGTTACATCTCGGTGGACAAACCAAATAGGACACGATATAATAACAAAAAATGCAGTCTGACCTACACATAATCGCGATAAACACATTTTTCAACGTGGGACAAAATTGTCCCGGTTAATTTTACTTATAAAATTCCTCCAAAAGCTCAAAAATTATGATTTTATTGTAATTAAACGTGTCTATAATATCTATGGAGTACATTTCATGATGGGACAAGTTATATCCCGGCGAATTTCGAGAAAAAAATTTGCACAAACATTACATAATGCATTTAAAACGATTAAAGGATCTTGTAAGACACTTTTAAACGTCGAACAGAATGTGTCCCAGTGTGTTTTGTTGCAATTACAGCTCGTAAAACTCTCGTCGGTGTGGGGCAAAATTGTGCCAATTATATCCCGGCCGATAAATCAAATAGAAGACGATATAATAACAAAAAATTCATTCTAACCTACACGTAATCGCGATAAGCACATTTTTCAACGTGGGACAAAATTGTCCCAGTTAATTTTACTTATAAAATTCCTCCAAAAGCTCAAAAATTATGATTTTATTGTAATTAAACGCGTCTATAATATCTATAGAGTACATTTCATGATGGGACACGTTATGTCCCGGCGAATTTCGCGAAAAAAATTTGCACAAACATTACATAAGGCATTTAAAACGATTAAAGAATCTTGTAAGACACTTTTAAGCATGGGACAGAATCTGTCCCGGTGTGTTTTGTTGTAATTACAGCTCGTAAAACCCTCGTCGGTATGGGACAAAATTGTGCTTCAAAAGATTTAGATAGAAAATCCATGAATCTATAGAACACAGTGGTGTAAGTATGGGACAAACTTCTGTCCCAGCGTATTTTACAAAAAATTATCTCACAGTAACTAAAGAATACTCCGTTTTCTGCTGATAAACTGATTTATAACCGCTGAAGTACATTTTTCAATACGGGACAATTTTGTCCCAGCATATTTCGCAAGAATAACCGCCTTTCGGGAGTTCAAAAATATTATTTTTATAAGTAAATAAACCACAAACTAAAGCAATTTCATCATGTTTCAATATGGGACAAAATTGTCCCGGTATAAAATCAATATTCCGCAATTGTTTTCTAAATGCACTCATACTTCTTAGAATACGTTTTTCACTATGGGACAAATTTGTCCCGGCGAGTTTTGAGCTGATTGACAGGATCACAAAATTAGAACTTAATCTATTTAGAAGACTTGTAGCGACCGTTTCAATACGGGACAAAATTGTCCCGACACATTTTTTAAGAAAATAAACCTGTACTGGCAAATTTAACAAAAGAATGAGATTCTATTACAGTTCAACCAATCTTTACCACTGTGTGGGACAAATATGTCCCAGCTTATTTTACAAGAAAAATTCATTTTTTTGGCAATACCTGTATTTATTAGAGGATTGCAAAGGCTCTGCGACGATCCCGGGATAAAAAACATCTTTCTTGATCCTCTCTCTAGCTTCTTCAGGTGAAAGTATCTCACGGAAGACTGCTATGACGCGAGCACCGACATCTAATTGGACGTTTGCTGCTTGCGAATACGCAATCTCTCTTCCAGTGACGATCTTCTGCCTCACAGTTTTCTGCTTGTTCTCGATAGCTACAACGTACATTGTGCTGGTGTATATTTGACCGTCCCGACGTGTCCCGGGAACGATTATTTCTTTAAGAGTCACTTTAACCCACGCTCCAATTATTTCAGATCTATTAGCGTAATAAGTATCACCCACAACTAGAGATGGTTTCAACAATTGTCCTCGGGGTGGTAAATTGTGTGGAGGTGCATCGGGATCATCCGTCATGATTGAATGAGTGTCTAAAGCCATAGGATCATTATCCGATTCTTGTAAAACAATAAGATTTGAATCGTTATCAGGTTGCGGTATTGAAATTGGTGTTACAGTTGGCATTTTTGGAAGTTCTGGGACCGGAGCTACAAGCTTCGCTGATAATATAGGAGGTCTCGCAGACATTACAGAAGCTTTCGATAATTGCGCTTTTCCATGAATTGGAGATGGGCTGGCCGATGTAGATTTTGCCGATTTAGTTGCAGTTGACGGGAAGATTCTCGGAGAAGTTGACGAAACATCTAAATCGAAGCGAATTAAATCGAGAAGAAGTGTAAGTTATATAAAACATACTCTGCTGCCTTCGGCCAGGTGTATTCTTGACAACTGAAGTCTTTTTGTGCGTTATATCCAACGCAAGGAGTTCGACGTTATCTGGTCGGAGAATATCGGATAACTGGAAGATCATTTCATCGGTTTCAGATCGGATACTTTTAAACATAGTTTTAACTTCCAAAAATGAGTCTAACGATAGAAACAAATTAAGAATAAATTTATTACCGATATAACAGAATTAGCTTACCGTTAATCGTATCACATTTCTTATTTAAAGCGACTAACGCTTTCTCAATTTGGTCCTCGAAATCGTATTTATTCAAAACACTACTCATTGCACTATCGAAATGTTCCTCTAACATATCCACGGTATCGCTATCGAGATGTACATCTTCTATCTTTTCATCATCGGAATCAGAGTCATCGATTTCCACAACATCATTTCTGAATGGTAGCTCGACATTCAATAAAGGTTCTTTTAACGATAAAGCTTCGGCTAACCTATCGTAATGTTCTACAGCATTTTCAGAATAATCCGTGCATATTTGTTGCTTTTTATTAGGTTTGTTCTTAACTCTATAGAAACTAAGACAAAATCCAGGTGGTTCTATCATCGATGTACCACCTTTACACGCGTAATTAATACATTTTGTATTTCCAGTCATTTCCGCCGAACTAAATCTATTGTTTCACATTCTATAAAATAAAAATGGGAAAATTATACGTTACCCTACTAATCACTTTCGGTATAATTCAATGAAAGCTATAAAATATTAAGTTTCATTTAAATAGTTTTCAAGAATAACAAAAAAAACTTAAGATGCATTTATAGGTTAGCTTGTAAATATTTAGAGCACCTGGGACAATATCGTCGTCTAAAATAACTACTTCGCTAGTGGATGATTTTTCAGCAACTTTTGGGGCTTCCGCTTGTTTTGCGGGCTCATTTGGCGGCGTATCATCTTCGATAATTTCTACATCCATTGGTTCCTCCATCGTATTGCAAAAAAAGTTGTTCCCCAATGCCAAACACCAAACAAACAGAATTGAATACGGCGCTGTCATTTGACAGTATAGATGGCGCTTACGTACAAAATAAATATTGGATGTGGATAACATCCCGCAGAAAATTTGATGTATTTTTATGATTATATAGGAAAAGGTACAACTTCCAACGTTGGAAAAAATAATATTAACAGCCAAGTTCAACAAAAAAACAAGTCTTTCACACATTATGGAATACAGACATTTTTTTGAAATAACTTTTTAAAATTGTCGCATCATACTTAGTAACATTTTAATTCGTACCAACTCAAAATCCATCCATGGTTTAATATACAGAATGTTTCATGAGAAATGGTACATACGTTAATGTGTTATAGATTTGAACATGTGGTTAGTTTTCAAAGGTAACTGAGATATAGCCAGTTAATGGATAAACTAATTTATTTAAATCTGTACATAACGACATTCAATCAATTTTTTTTGGCTGAACATCCGTATGTCGATCATCGAATTGACTATTCATATGTAATTTAACGGAAAGTACACGTTTTACTGAGTTCAAAACGGCACCTCATTTTTTGCGGAGATTATTCTAAAATACCTAAAAAACGATCTAAAAAGTGCTATTTCTAGGTTATGTTTACAAATAATTTGACAATTCCCTAAGGATTTTCGGTTGGTAATAATACTGTATCCAATAAGAATTACGAAATATCAAGCGGCAATTTTGAAACGTTATTCAGGAATATATTATTATTTTATTTGGAAGCCGTAATACAGTAGGAGGCGCCAACTTTTTTATTAAATTCATGCAAAACTTCCCATATCTTCTAAAGTAAACTGAATAACATAGCAAAATTCTATATTATAATAAAGGTAAGACCTAGAAGAATCGTAAACAGTAAAAATATACCTACAGGGTGTTCGTCCTTATTATGGATAATTCAGGCTATCATTTAAATTTAATAGCGATGAAAATATATTTTTCTATGTCCACCGTTGTATCCTTTTGAATTGATTCAATCGTTTTATCCATCCTGTTTAATATATCTTTCTTACTACTTTCTTTTTATTTACTCCTCTCATATATTATCCTCAATGTTTTTTAACATTAAAAAAAAAACACCAAAATAGCTAGTGAAACGTTTATTTGAGATTAATTATTTTAAATACAATAAAGACTAAATAAGTATACAATCGAATCCGATTGATGTGCTAAATACGTAGTAAGTTCAGTTTAAAAAAAGGGGGCAATGTAGAAAATGCGGTTTTAAATACGTTAAATTGTTATGTAGCTCAATCAAAGCTCTGGTATAAACCGAATATCATCTATTTAAAAACAAAATTATCCTTTCAAACTACTCATACCAGCTCGCATAATTTCATCTACCAATAACAAATTACTAGCAATAACCGAACAAGAATTAATAATCTGCTTCTTAACGATGTAATTATCAAAGATGCCTGCCTCTTTCGGATTGACAGCTTCACCAGAAGTTAAATCGAGACCTATCGGTTCGGGATTGAGACGAGACTCCTCTTGTAATTTCACGATAGTATCCTATGCATACAAATAAATAATCGTCAATTTAATTTGTAATTTCATACTAGTTTGATTAATAAAACTTACCTGAGCATCGAAACCAGAATTAGTAGCTAATACTTTTGGAATCACCAATAAAGCTTCGGCATAAGCTGCCACCCCAAGTCTAGCTTTGCCCTTAACAGTATCCTTGAATGACATCAGTTCATTGTAAGCGGTCAATTCGAATGCACCGGCTCCTGTAAATCGGATAATATTAAACGGAGAAACCAATCGGGGGATCGGTATATTTACCTGGTACTAAGGCTTTATCCTCGATAGCGTTATTGATAGCCCTCAAACCATCTCTAACAGCATCCTTAATTTGAGTAATCGTATGTTTATTAGGTCCTTTTATCAATATAGTCACCGATAGAGGAACTTTACATTCCTCGACAAAAGTATACTTATTCTCGCCTAAAACATGTTCGTAAACTAATCCAGCGAAACCTAGCTGAGATTCTTGTATATCATCTAAATGATTGAGTGCTATGCCACCGCAAGCTAACGCTAAACGTTCCATATTACGTCTTTTAGCTCGTCTCAAAGCAATAATGCCTAAAATAAAAAGTAACGATATAAGATGGGTAATTTATCGGAATTTAAATTTTACCTTCTTTCGCTAACATATCCAAACTCATCGGATCGATACCTTTCTGATTTAAAACTACAAAATTTTTATTGGTACCATTACACAACTTCCGTTTCAATTCAATCACTTTCTTCACTCTCTGATCGATAAATTCCCGTTCAGCTTGCACTAATTTCGCGTTCTTCAGCTGTTTTGTAGAAAAATCCCGAGTTAACTTCACTTTTTCGTATTCCATGCTAACGTTGCAGGTTAAAATGTATGCGTTAGTGACTCGTTTTGGCATATCAGGATGTCTCGCACCATGATCTAATACCAAACCTTTAATTAATTGAGTATCGGTATCGGTTTTATGCTGCATTTCCATTATTTCGACCATATGTAAATCAACAGGTTTATTCTCTTGTTTAATCGCCAAAACGGCATCAACGCAAATATCGGTTAAAACGTCAGCCAAATTCGGATGTACCTATTCCGAATAATTAAATTTAAATATTATAAGCGTAAAAATTTATCAAAAACGTACCTTTGTTTTCAAACTTGTTTTAGCGATATCCGTCAAATTCTCTTTATTGATTTCGATGGGAATTTTAATTTTTTCGAGGACTTCTAAAGTTTTCGCTCGAGCTTTATCGAAACCCTCGGCTAAGAGCCTCGGATGTAACCCATCGGCAATATAAATATCAGCCTGTTTTAGTAATTCTCCGATAATCAATACGGTCGATGTTGTCCCATCGCCAGTCATATCATCTTGTGCCGTTGAAGCTCTAGCAATAAGCGAAGCTGTCGGATGCTGAATTTGCATTTCGTGTAATAAAACATTACCATCTTTGGTTATTTTTATATCACCGGCACCCGATACAAGCCTGATAAAAACGAATAAAATTTTATTAAATAAAACCGATTTAAATATATTTTTTCTACGATATTAAAGCATTTCTAATCAATGTATTACCGATTTGATGCCGTTTAATACAAAATTTGCTTAATAAAATGATCATGTGCTTACATTTTGACGGTTCCTTTAGGTCCCAAATTGGTTTTCATCACATCTTGGATACCTTTTGCGGCGGATATATTAACGGCTAACGCAGCAGCCGCTCTAGCAACTTCAGCTTTAGGATTCAATAAACTAATTGCGGCCATCTCTTTTAATAAATATTATACGAAATAATACTTCTAGAACAGTTCCAAATTGGGTTAGGTTGGGCAAATGCCGCAAACGGAAGTAGCATGTAATTTTGACAGACGTAAATTGACAGGATTTTAAAACGCGCGAAATTCAAATCATCGTATACGGGGAGCGCTCAATAAGTAATATTGGTTATATAATTTTGAACTTCTGTTTAATCCTTTTAATTTTAAATTAAATATTGACAAAAGAGTATTGACGTAGAATAAAATCCTATTTTTCTTGTTTAAAACTATTTTTAATTTATTCGATTGAAATTGTTTTTTTTGTCGATTATAGTATTTTATAAATAAAAGCGCAACATTTGTTGACGATTTATTGGAAGTGCAGCTATTATAGCTTTGTAAAATTACTACCACCAGCACAACCATTGCTGTACAAATGTGTGTGTAAAGTGCTTCATTGCTTTGTTACGTGTATTATCGTTTATTAGACTTACCTTTCTAGCTTTGGTATTTTTAAACAGTTGCAGCTTTTGAGACGGGATTAGGGAAAGGGGCGAAAGGTGTTTGTAATCGATATACATAATTTTTGTTCTCAACTAATGTTTTTTTAAAATGTTTTATTTGTTTGTTGTAATATCATTCACACATATCTTAAATCTAAACTTAAATATGTATAAGATACTGCCGTTAACCCGTAACGTTAAGTTCAATGATTGGCTATAACGTTTTTTTGCTTTTGTCTCTTGGAGGAGATTTAAAAAATATATAAAAAAATGAGAACTAAACTTACATCTAAAACACGTAAAAAAACGAGTCTTACTTAATATAATTACACAAACATAACTTTTTACAATACAAAAGCAACAAAAAAAAGGATGGCACACTTCGCCAAAATCGAACTTTTGCCTAGAAGGGGATGTTTATTTTTCTTTCTCGGAAACAGGGAATATAAACACAACTTAAGTGTCTTCTGTCCCTCTTATCTATACATCTATAAGGATTTTTCTATCATTAAGATTAGGAAATAATCGTAATAATATAAAAAGAGAGAGAGTATATGTATTTAAAATGTTTTTGGGCACGGCAGAATTTTTTTTTTAATATTTTTTCATTTCTCTTTTCTTCTTTATTCTTTTATTTAATCATCCTCTTCTTCATTTGCGTCATTTTCTTCGCCGTCCTCTTCCGCTGAATCTTTTGTTTCTTCGCGCTTCGGCCTGCCCCTACGTCCTGTAAAAATATAAATATTAAAATGATTTATTTGATTATGATTTATTATTATATTCCTAAAAATGACGGCTATTTTCACGTAATATTTAGACGTCATTTATGCATCCGTCTTGCTGCCGTGACAAATTGACGTCGATTTCTAGTATTTCGGACGTCTTTCATCATGTCCGTTATAAAAAAATCACTAGAACGTATGCCGAATGGGGGTATATCATATATTTTATATAAAAAGTAAATCGGCATTTTTTTTTAGTAAGCTGATGACTTATCAAACCTTTTTTTGAATTTTATTAAATTTTGGTTTGATGCTTTCTTTACGAATGTTTCCGCTCAATACAATGAGTCAGTAGGTTAAGGATCCGCACTAGCGTCATAGGAAATAAAAACTGTCAACGTCAAAACGTGATGTGAGTTTTGCTAATTAATAAATAAAAAACCTTTAGGATAACGTTGATTATAAAAGGAACAAGATTGCGAAGAACATTGAACGTTGTTTCTTGTATTGTCACAGGTTTGTAATCATTGTAAATAGTTTTATTATCAAAAATAGAAAAAAAATGTTAAAGGAAAATGTTTTTTATCTCGAGATGGTCTATCAAATTACATCATTAGTAATCTTTCATAGCTTACTGATTTTTAGTAACGATAATCAACTTTAATTAAAAAAAAAACCAATCGCCCTGTATATACTTTTTTTTAACTTTACTTTGACACCCTGTATATTGAAAAAATAAAACGTTCAAATAGAAACTGACATTTTGGAACACCCTACCCTACTCTTAAATGTGATAATTGTCTTTAGCTAAAAAAATTTGGCGCCCAACGTGGGGCAAATATAGAACCGGCTGACAGAACTTACTAATCAAATTTCTATTCTGCTTTTTTTTAAATAATTCGTTATTTAGATCGTATTTACTGTCGTTTATTAATTAATTTGCTACAATATCCCTAGAATTAAAAAAAAATCAATAAGATTTATAATCACCCAGTATTAAATAAATTAATTAAATAAACGAACAGAATTAAAGACAGTTCAAACAAGATAAAAGAAAGAACACAAACATATTTTTAAACAACTCCAACTATATCAGTTTGACCCAAATAAACATTTATTAAACCCGATACGTTAGTAGATAATTTGCCGCCTTTTTTCAAATAACAAGATGGCGGCGTATATCTTCTAAACTCGTTCCTATTTCCCCCTCCCACTCCAATCACCCCTACCACCCCTCCTTTAATAACAACAATAAAAATTACACCACAATACATCCCGATTTGCATCAAAAATTGATAATACGATTAATGCTTAAATTATTATAAATATGAAACTAACCTGTGCCTTTGGATTTTGGTTTTGCAGCATTGGTATTTTTCTTTTTCGTAGAGCCTTTGGGTCTACCACGACCCCTCTTCACCGGTGCAGCACCATCTTCGGAATCACCAGCATTATCAACCGGTTTGGTTTCTTTCCGTTGTCTCTTCTTCGAGTCACCTTTGTCATTATTCTCAGCCTTCGGCTTTCTCCACCTTCTCCTTCTTTTCGGTTTTCTCTGTAGCTTTGCGGCCCCTTTTCGCTGGTGCACTGTCGTCGGACATTTTCACAATTAATTCCTGCCCCCTTAAATGTTAATCTGGAACGATCACCTTCGAAGGATTTGATATCCTGTTGTCTACAAAAAAAATTAATTAATATTTTAGGTAATTATATATTCTTAAATTATATCAGATTTAAATTATTTGATAAACAAAATCTAAAAATAACTCGTTAATAGATATTTCGTTAAAAACAAACTTCGATTAAAAAAAAAACAACGCGTAATAAATTATTTGCAGGAACGTTATAAAGTTTTTAGTTTGGCGTCGGGACTAAAATGCGCGCCATTTCTGAAAATAATATAATATTAAAATACTAGCATACACCCAAATAATTTCCAATACTAAAAAGCACATACCCCAAAGACGCCGTACACGAACGGATAGAAGGAAAAATTAGCTATTTTCCCGTGAAAGAATCACGCTGATTCCGACGAATATTCGGTTGGAATTAATTTTTCAAGTATCGAGCATCAAGCTCAACTCTCAACGAATAAATAGAATGGCGGCCATATACAGGATTTATTCAATAAAATAAACGATAAAGAATTTATTGTGTACGTACCGTGTAAGTGAGGATATCAAGCCGCCCCTGATAAAATGCAGTAAAAAAACTATTATTTTACTGTTCTATTGCGCGTACGCGAATAAATTCACCCGAATTTATATTAATTTTTACAAGAATGCAATAAATCGACTTACCTGAGAAACAAGCTGGAGACGAATAGTAGTTCGTAAGCGTTCCGTACGGAGTCGCCAGCTGTACCCCGCCAAACCCTAAGCCAATCACCTAACGGAAAACAGAAAACAAACAACATATAATCCACCCCACTTAGATCTTTTTGTAACGTACTTTAAAATTCGAATTTTATCCAATAAAATTTATAATTTGTCGTCGACCCGGTATATTGCTAAAATGCGTAAAACGCTGTTTGTAATTCACGTTTCCCAATTCGAAAAAGCCAACTCAATTCGAGCTTTGATTCCCATCATTTTACGTTTTTTTTACGCAAGTTTGGTATACATTGAAACATCTAATTTTAATTTTTTTAAATTATATTTTGATATTATATTTATTTAATCGTATTTAATAATCTATTACATCAGGTATTCCCTTTTAAATACTGTTAAAATACATATAAAACATTAAATCTTGACAGATATCGTATCTATTTATAAATTTTCATTTTTCATAGTTGTCAAACCAAAATCCAATTTTCATCTCAAGATTATTGATTTAAGTTTTTAAAACTAATAATAACTTAATACGCTTTTAACACGCATTTAATATTTATAATACCCCTTTATTTATCTGGATTGAATTTATTATAAATAAATACATCCCAGCAAACAAAATTCAAATTTCGCGCAATTATTTTTAGTAACTTCAACGCTGAAACATGAAATGACCTATAAATTTGTTTCAGATTAATAGTTCTTTTTATACGATTATGTTGTAGTTACTAAAAATAATTGCGCGAAATTTGAATTTTGTTTGCTGGGATAGATCCTCAAATTATAAAACTTCTTCGACATCACATAGGCGTCGGTATGGGGGGTGCTTCTGGGAGTCCTTGCTTTAAAAAAAATAACAGTTAAATTTTATTTTTATAAAGAGTTGTGGTTATATTATGTATTTGATGTGTGCTGTTTGATATGTGCTACTGATAATTTAAGTTTTTTCTATTATCTATTTCAAATATACTTTGAACCCAATACTTCCTCTTTTTTTTATTTTTTTATTTGTAATAATTTGTATAAAATAAATAACTTTAATATGTGCTTTTTATTTTGCATTTGTTCAATATTTGTATAGACATTTAGGTTCATTTTAAGTGCATATAATCTTAATAATAGCGGTCGATGCATTTCTAACTAGGTCATAGTTATGATTTTGTTTGAAGTCAATTTTTCTAAGCTGTTATGTGAAACATACGATAAAAAAGCTGCGTTTATTTGCTATACGCTGTCTGCTAAAAAGCTTACAAGTGAAACCACCTTTAAACGAATTCATTTTTATCTGCGAGAGTGGGGTGCAAATGTGCCCCAAACATAAGAACAACTTAAGGAAGCTTTATAGTAAACTCTAAATTTTATTCTATTCACCTACCGAGTTTAAGCGATTGTACAGGATGGACACTAAATTACCTTAAAGTACTCTTTATTACTTCAGTGTTATCAAATAATTGACATTAAATTTTTAATCAATGAATCTTGATATAAACGTAATATTATAATCAATCAAGTTAGATTTATCAACCAAAAAACTATAAACCAAACAGCTACTACGACATAACGATAAAATAAATTATAAAAAAACTAAATTTCTGATTTTGTTCTCATAATTTTGGTTTCACCTGTAAGTGCGTGCAAGCTAAACGAAGCAAGGACATTAATTTATTTCGTAGCAATACCCGATTAAATCAGCATAGAATATAGAATAGAAAAGAAAATGAATTTATTTATACGAATAAAAACAATTTGTTTAAAATATTAATTAATTAAAATTTTAATTTTTACCGCCTTTATATCAAGTTTAAAAATAGAAAAAAAAACACCAGATTACGACACGAATACGATACGTTTCGATATATGTATCTCTCTTAATCACAATAGTTTAAGTATCTCTCTATCTCACTTCATCTCGTATTAACGTGTCGGATCGAGTGTATGGTTCATAATCTGCCCACAAGCTGTGTTGTCTGAAGTTAAAACTTAAAAATGGCGGAACGTCAATATTGAAAATTTTATACAACGTACACAAACATTCAATTTAGTTTAAAATTAGGAATGTTTGCTCTCGAAAGTGCACAAGATTCGTAAATATAAGTCCTGAAAAAAAAGAAATATGTCGAAGAAACGAGATATATCTGTAAGCTAACCTTTCATATTAATATTTTGACAGCTATTTATTATTATTATTATTATTAGTTAGTAAGTGTAGGCGGCGCAGCCGTTTAAACTTGTGGAACTATTTCCTAGTCACTAGCGACACAACACTTGTCGTACTTGGTCTTAAATGAAGTCACAGACACTGCACCAACACATTCACGTGGTAACGAATTCCATGCATGTGCAACCCTGTTGGGGAGGAAGTGTTGTCTAGACAGCCTAGAAAACCTGTCACGCTCTATCCTATAGTTATGTCCCCTCAGTCGGTCGTCCCTTTTTACCGAGAAAAACTCAAGTTTACGTTGTAGTGCCCATGAAGTATTTTATAAGTCTCGATAAGGTCTCCTCTTCTCCGACGGTCGCTTAAACTTGTTAAGTTAAGAATTTCCAGTCTGGACTCATAATTTAGGTGCTTGATTGTGGGGGATAGTCGGGAGATTTTTCTTTGGGTCTGTTCCAGGGCATGAATGTCCTTCGCAAGATAGGGACTCCACACCACTGCCGCATGGTCCATAATAGGTCTAATGTAGATCTTGTAGATTTTTTCCAAGAGTTTTGGTGATGGATTTGTAAATGTCCGAGATATCATATACGACATAGAGTTGACCTTCTTTACAACCTTCCCGATATGGGGTGCCCACCTTAGATCAGCACTGATTACTACGCCTAGATCTTCCTGGGTTGACACAGTTTTTATCGTTTGATTGTTGAGCGTGTACTGACGGCGGGGATTATTTGGGCCGATGTGCAGAATAGAGCATTTGTTTTCGTTCAAGTCTAGTAGCCAGTCCTTGCACCACCTCTCAATTCTCTGTAAGTCGCTTGCTAGTTCATTGAAGTGAGTTACTGGATTGTTGTAGATCTTGGTGTCGTCCGCGAATGAAGAGATCTGGGAGTTCAGTCCCAGAGCGATATCTGCCGTGTAGATGTTGAAGAGCAATGGGGCTAAGACCGACCCCTGTGGTACACCTCTGGATGCGTGATACCTCTCTGAGTATTCTCCTCCCACGAGAACCCTGCAACCTCTGCCGGAGAGAAAGTCGGCGATCCAGTTTAGTAGTTTCCCTCTCACTCCGTAGAATTCTAGTTTGTGTATTAGTCTTCCGTGTGGTACGCAGTCAAAAGCTTTTTTGAAGTCCAAGTATACTACGTCCACTGGGTTCCCTCTATCCACTGATAGTGTCCAATTGTTAGTACATTCAAGTAGATTTGAAATAACTGATCTGCCTGGCATAAATCCGTGTTGCGACGTAGGAATTATGTGATTATTTAGTATAAATTCTGTAAGTTGTTCAGAAATGATCTTCTCCAGTATCTTGCAGGGTATCGATGTCAGGCTTACTTGTCTATAGTTTTTTGGATCAAATTTGTCACCTTTTTTATACACTGGAATCACTGTTGACTCTTTCCATTGTTGTGGTAGTTTGCCTTCCTCCATAGAAAACTGCATAATTTTTGTTAGCGGTCCGATCAAGGATTTGGTATTTTTTATAAATACAGGATGTACTCCATCAGGGCCGGGGCTTGGATTAGTTTTTAGACCTGCAATGATTTTATCTACCTTTGCCTCCGTAATTTCGATGGTGTCCAAACATCTCTCATTCCTCCTACCCGTTATGGTTGGAAAAGTTGAACTGGGGTGAGAAATAAAACTGTTTTTAAATTCAGCGGCGAACATATTGGCTACATCTTTTGGGTTACATATTAGTGTTCGGCTGTTATTTTTGAGCACCGGAGTACTAACTCTCGATTGTAGCGTACTGTGGATGTACCTGAAGAATTTCTTGGAACTATTGCTGGTCACTAGATCATGTTCGTATTTGGCTTTCGCGTCTCTAATATCCTTAGTAACGGTGTTGCAAAGTGTTCTATAATGGTGGTAATCAACTTCGGAGTTGGATGCTTTATATCGGTGCCAGCTTTTCCTTTTCTCGTTAATTTTCTTAATTAGCGCGCGTGATATCCATGGCTTGCTTTTCGATGTTTTAATAGTACGATTTAATAATACTTTATTAAAATTCATGGAATTTGATATCCTTCGTTTTAATATTTCAGCGTGAAGAGATAGCTAAACAATTCTTACTCCCGGAAAGACAATCGAAAATTGATACTTTATTAAAACAAGATGGGCAAGCATATTGTATCTGTCGATCGTCCGATAGTTCGAGATTCATGATAGCTTGCGATGCTTGTGAAGAATGGTAGTATTGTTTAAATTTTTACTTCCACATTTTTAAATCGTTAAAAATTTTAAGGTACCACGGAGATTGTATTCAGATATCGGAAAAAGAAGCTAAATTAATAAAACAATACTTTTGTATCCGATGCACAGAAGAGGATTCCACTTTACAAACTAGATGGAAAACTAAGCGCGATGAAAATACTCTTAAAGAAGAACATCGGTCTAAAAAACGAAAAGAAAGAAACGAAAATAAACCAGATAAGAAACAAAAAAGATGCGGTGATTGTATGGGTTGTTATCGAACGGAAGATTGTGAACGATGTGATGTATGCACTCGGAAACATAAATATGGGCGACAGAAGGAAAGGTGCAAGCAACGAGTTTGTATTAATTATGGAAATCGACGTAAACGTAAGGATTCGGGATCCGATTTAGAAATTACCTCGAATGCGCATTTACAAACAGGTTTGTTTTATTCTTACTATCTTAACGTTATTTAATATATTTTCCTCAGATTTCCCGAGACAATGTTACGGTCCAGCTTGCACTAATAGCGCAAGATTCGGCTCGAAATACTGTTCTGACGCATGTGGAAATCGTTTAGCTACCAATAGGATTTATCAAGTTCTTCCGCAAAGAATACAAGAATGGGCTTTGAGTCCTTGCGTCGCAGAAGAAACTAATATTAAATCTCTCGAAGAAATCCGCAAGCAGCAATTCGAAGTGCAACAAATTCTGCAGGAGTTAGATAAGAGACACCGAGAGTTGGATATGATTGTCGAGCGAGCTAGACATGCGATTATCGATCCGAATGCTGAGTACGAACACGAAGAAGAATCGGAAATGTCTATGTACTGTATTACTTGCGGTCACGAAATACATTCGAAAACAGCCATCAAACATATGGAGAAATGTTTTAATAAATACGAGTCTCAAGCTTCGTTTGGTTCCGTGTATAAGACGAGGATCGAAGGGAATAATATGTTTTGCGACTTCTTTAACCCATCTAACCGAACGTATTGTAAACGATTAAGAGTTTTATGTCCGGAACATTGTAAAGATCCCAAGATCGGAGAGAACGAGGTTTGCGGCTGCCCTCTAGTGACTAACGTGTTCGATTTAACAGGGGAATTCTGTCGAGCTCCGAAAAAATCTTGTACCAAGCATTACGTTTGGGAAAAATTACGAAGAGCTGAGGTATTATGTTTTATACATATTTTATTGTGTTATTTATAACATTTGTGATTTCAGATTGATTTGGAACGTGTTAGGCAATGGCTTAAAATGGACGAGTTGCTCGAGAAAGAGCGCCAAATTCGTCAAAGTATGGCATCTAGAGCTGGGGTGTTAGCGTTAATGTTGCATTCCACGTATAACCATGAAGTTATGGAGGAGATTACGAAAGCCAGCCAGAAAGATCAGCATGCGATGCAGAAAGAATTGGCTAAGCGATTTCGAAAGGGTGCCAAGCATCGCTTGCCATAAATAATATATTATAGGGTAGATTTATTAAGTGGCTATTGTTAGTGTTAATTAATCTAAATTCATTAATTAAATAAAATTAGTAATTACTAGTAGTACGATTTCATTCTTTCTCTTTATTGTTTGATTGTGTTAGATTCTGGGTAGGCTCAATGATGATGGAATCTGGTTGGGGGGGATCGAAAAGGGTACATCCTTGAAGAAAACGATATTCAGAATAGGAGGATCATTAGTTTTGGACCGAAATATCCGTCGCAAAGATATAGTGATGTCCGCGTGGATTACACGCTCGAGCAAGGGAGACACGAATAAGGATTTTGGTCGATAGACCAACAGTCTCAAGATGAAGAAGGAGGACGACCATCCTAAGAGAGAAGAGTATGTTTGGACGACTCACAGGTTGTTTGAGGGGGAGTTCTCGGTGGAGTAGCCAGCCTCGATTGCTTTGAGATAGCGACAATAATTTGCCCGTCATAGTTCTTGTTTTCCAGAAACAACCTCAACCCTCTAAATTTTTTTATAACTATTGTCGCTATTTTTTAGTACTCAGAAAACAATTATATATTTGTCTTAACTTTTTTTTGATATGTCATAGTTTTGGAGATATTAAAGCAAATAGCGAAAGGTAGCGTTGGCTCCCCGAAGACGGGCGATTTAGCATCTATGGAAGTTATCGTTGTTCCTACACTGCATCAGTCTAGAAACCTACCAAATTTTATTTAAATCGGTCACCATCACTTGCCTGTGTTTCCTTGTGAGCCAATAAGTTTGAGGATAAGTTGAATTTCCCGCCACTTTTCATTTTTTTAAATTGGTCAACCTGTCGTAAACTCGTAGGCGTCTCAATTAACATTTCAAAAGTGGTGCTAAAGTTACAGTATTAAGAAAATATTTACACGACTTGACTGTTTCTTTTGAAAAAAAAAAACAATTCTAATAAAATCTAACAAAAACACTCAAAGAAACTGAAGGAAAAATCGGATAGAACAAAATTATTTATAACAACGCCAAACACCTCCAAATACGAGCCACCTATGTCATACGTTTTTGAATGTTATCATTGTGACCAACCTAAGACAACAAATAAAAAGCGGGAAATTCAACTTGTTCTCAAACTTATTGGTTCACTCTGGTGCAAATCAAACAAAGAAAAAACTTCAGAAAGGAAAAACACGAGATATATACAGATTGGTAGGTATCAGATCAAATTTAGACGAAAAATTTTGTACTTTGTAAATCTAGTTTTATTTAGAAATTTCATTAATGTCGATGTCATACGAAAGACTTCATAAGTACCAAAATCTGACGTCAACTTTTCACAGCCAGAAAACGTCATCTATGAACGTACAGTCGAGGTCAGATAAATGTAGTACAACCTTAAATTTCATATATGTCAAAAATTTGAAATTTTATTATTGTAAGACGAACTTCAGCTTAAGATACTTGTCATAAAAATCAAATGTCAAATCACACCGAAACATAGATCAAAATACTAACTTACATACCATAAAATTTTTTAAAGAACGTTTGTACTACATTTATCTGGCCACGACTGTACTTACATACAAATGACGTCCACGTTTGACGTTTAAAAACAGGTTTCCATGCAAAGCTTAATGTTATTATCTCGTTTGGCTTTTCCTACATGTATGCTATCACGTCATTTTGTCTATAATCATGTCTTGCATATGTGCATAAGTGTCAATGTCATATTGACGTTAAACAAGATACGTCAAATTGACGTTTAGCGTCTTTATCACATCATCAATCAGTCATTATTTGACGTCTACCGCCAATTTAGTACCTTAGATTGACGTTATTATACCGTATATGTACTTTTTACGTTTCTTTGTCGTAAAATATGACTTAATAACATAATACGACAAAAATTATGTTTCAGATTACATTGACTGAATCTAAAAATAGCAATACTGTATATTCTACCTACTAATTCATTACATTCAAGTCTAATGCAGCCGACCTAAAAAATGTACGATGTTTGTAATGTGTAGTAATCACCATAGTAACTATAATTGATTTCACGAAATTCGCCTGAATGTAAACAAAAATTGCAGCGAGTCATATGTTTTTGTAATCGTAAAAACTCAAGTTCTGTGAAAGGTTCGAAAAAATCAAATCCCAAACATGTTACATTTCATTCTAATTTTCGTATTACTGCTCAAAGGAGTTTGTACGAAATATCTAGAGGGTGAACTAAAAACAAGTGACGTAAGTTCATTCTTAATTAATTATTTAAAGATAGGAGGGTAGTTTTCCCGCTGCAGTATGTTGTAATAATAGTGTAGTTGTAATTAGAGGGTACAGTAATATTTCAAATAGAATTATTTACAAGTAATCAAAACTTTTCCTATTTTAAAACAATTTTTTTTGTAGAATTGGGCATTTCTAGCTCGTTTCTGCTTTTTATCAGGCGATGGACAATTCGAATATTACATCGAGTACAATGAAGAACGAGGTCAACCTAATTTGTTACTCTATTACGACACCCTTGATCAATGGCCTTCCGTTTATAAAACTTCAAAGGTGCCGCACATTTTTCTATTTTTATATACTGTATAAATATTGTCATTATGAAATGTCAACGTCAACTTCAATTTGTGACAGCAAACCTCAAACTCGAATTGTAAATTTTCGTCGTTTTTTTAGACTTGTAAAGAAAAAGAATCGGTTCTAAAAATAGAACAAAACCAAATCGTAAATTTGACAATCAACGGCGATAACTACAGGGAACTATCTGGTTGTGGTATTGTTCCTACGCAGAAGATGGGTACCACCACAACGTCAAAAGCGCCAAATACTACAAAAAATGCCAAAAACAAGCTGGCTAACGCCACCAATTTTAAAAAATCAATGCCTACTTTGTTGAGTACGAAAACGGCATTTAAAAGCACAACGATTGGATTATTTTCGACGGAAACTACCGAATCATCATCCACCGAAACGATTTCCTCGTCTACGATTATAGATATCGGTAGCACTAGCTCTTTCTATAACGTATCTGAATCCTACGAATTCGAAAATGTTACTCATTTATCTGAAAGCACAACAAACGAATTAATTAATGAAGAAATTCAGGTGAGTTTTTTTCGGAGGATGTCTTCCAATTTTACTTTAAAGTCATTTAGGAAGTCAAAATTTCGAGTAAATCACCGATTCGTAAACGAGCGGTGCCAACGAAGACACCAAAACAACAAAATCAAAATGGCGTTGGAAGTAGAACTATAGCGTGTCATAATGCTAGAAAATTCCGGAGTTCTAGAGAGAGATGGTGGTTCATTGCTGTTAGTAATTGCAACAGCACTAAGGTAAGACTCCCTGAATATGTTAAAATTATAAATAATTAGGTAACAAATCCAATATAAAATTATCGTAATAAGTCGATATAAACGAGACGTATGGCAACACTGATGCATGCCTTCCAATTATAAGAATTGAATATTACTAAAGTGACAGCTCGACTAAATGTATCATGAAAATAGATGTTTATTATGTAAAATATTGGAAAAAAATTAATCTAATTATGAATAATGATATATCTACATTGAAACAAACAAGGAGAACTTTTCGTAGTGATTATCCGACTTTTTTTGACAAAAATGATAGCCAACCTTAATTTCACTAAAGCAAAAATGTTACTAACAGTTGATTTGACACATTTAACATTTGAAAAGGAATAATAAATTTGAATTCCTAATTTATTACAATTTATTAAATTAATTAAACGTTTTCCATAAAAGTCGATTGATACAATGTATACATTCGTTTAGATATCATTAAAAGTGGTAAATAAAGCATTTATATTAATATGTTTGACGTGTGTAGGTTATGTTTATCAGATATCCCCGAAATTATAAATAAACTATCTTACGATGATTATACATCCTATGATACTAAAATCAAATTAATAATGCCAGAAATCGTAAGTTCTCCTTTATTTTCTCATTTATGTATAAAAAGTTTTCTTTATAGGACATAAATACAACCACAACGTTCATTTTATGCGATCACTGTTCGGAATCTTTAAATAAAGCTTATAATTTTAAATGTAAATGTTTAGAGGTGGAAGAACTTATTAATAACTATTTAAAAGAGATGAATCTAACGGTTACAAATTTAAAATACGTTAAAGATCGGAATTATAAGACTGACGAATCAAGAGACGAACCACCTATTGAAATCAAAGAAGAATGTTACGATAATTGTGGGTCACCTTCAGAATTACCATCGATATATAATAATTTCGTAGATGTTAATTTTATTTCCGATCAATCTTCCGACGTTATTCAAATTGAAGCGATTCAAGATTGTGAGGATTCGAATCGTTCGAAAGCAAATGTAGACGAAGATCTACAAAAAGTCGATATATTTGAAACTAAAGTTTATAACCAGCAAGATCAAAAATATACCTGCGATATATGCAATAAAGTATTCTCGGATCGCCGTATATTGTACCGACATAAATCTGTGCATGGAGATAGACGATTTCAATGCGAAATGTGTGAAAAAGCCTTTAAGAGTAATTACGATTTGAAACGGCATGTCGAAACGCATAACGCAGATATAAATAAAACCTACGAATGTAAAATATGTTTTAAACCTGTACACAATATAAAGAGACATATGAGAACGGCTCATACGACGAAACATATTTGTGAAGTGTGCGGTTTAAAATGTGCTTCGAATGCTAATTTAGTCGAACATATGAGGACTCACACAGGTGATCGTCCATTTAGTTGCGAAATGTGCGGTAAAGGTTTTTGCGCAGCGATCAACGTTAGCAACGCATATAAAAAGCATCCATACGAGAGAGAAACCGTATATTTGTGAGACATGCGGTATGGCATTTATATCACCGGCTCTATTGAGGAAACACAGATTGGTGCATGTACCCAATCGCGAAAGGAAGTTTGTTTGTGATGTGGCCGGGTGTAATAAAAGTTTTCGAGATAAACAAGGTAAACGTGAACATATGAAGCGACATAATCCGGATAAGAAATATAAATGTACAGTTTGTGATAAAGCGTTTCTTACCGGACAACATTTAAGGCGGCATATTATATGTCATACTGGTGAGAAACCGTTTGATTGTACAATCTGTAGTAAAACGTTTAATCAAAAAGGTAATTTAAAAATACATTTAAGGTCGCATAGACCAAGGACGAGTTAATTGTAATATTATTAAAATAAATATTTCGAATAAGTGTTTGTGTTTTCATTCGTAATAATTTGAAAAAGCAAAATCTTGTTTTTCTTTTATTTAAATAAATCAATTATTGAAAAATATTTCCCAGTTGAATAAAATGTTTTCAAAGCCCATATTTTAGTCTTAAAAGAAAGCATCAAAATAACCGATAGCTCAGTTATAAATACATTTTTAATCCTTAATAATTGATGGTCTCTCCTCTCGATGAATGCGAATACATCTGTGGAATCCCCAATCTCTGTCGGGATATGAAAGAATGAATCGACAACCAATTTAATTCAAATCTTTTTATTAATATATCTTTTTACATATATTAAATTAATAAATAAATAACAAACAATTCCAATTTAAGTCACTTTCGGTCGATGCGATTTAAAATGTATTTGTAAATTACTTTTCCTATTAAAAGTCTTATGACACGTAGCACATTCGAAAGGCTTCTCACCCGTATGAATTATAATATGCCTCTTTAAACCTTGCCCGTCGAAAAAAGCTTTCTGACAAATCGTACATTTATGTTTTTTATCCGGATTATGCCGTTTCATATGATCTCTTCGACCTTGTTTAGTTCGAAATGCCTTACCGCACCCTTCCACATCACAAATAAAAGTCTTTTCGAACTCCGTAACGTGCACTAATCCATGTTTGCGTAATTCAGCCGATGTTGTAAATGCTTTCCCGCAAGTTTCACAAACATGCACTTTCTCCCCGGTATGTCTACTTTTGATATGCACATTTAGAGTACCTTTCTGTGCGAAACCCTTACCGCACATTTCGCATTTAAAAGGACGATCACCTGTATGAGTTCGCATATGTTCCACTAAACTACCGTTCGAAGCGCATTTTAATCCACAAACATCGCATACATGTTTCGCAAAATGAGTCGTAGCCATGTGTTTTTTAATGTTACGAACGGGTTTCGCACAAATTGTACAATTATCCGTTTCGTTACTATGTATCTTCTCGTGTTGCCCTAAATCGTATCTATTCTTAAAGCTTTTCATGCATATTTCGCAGGTAAATCGTTTTCTTCCATTAATATGTACAAGTTTATGTCGCTCATAATTACTACGATAAAGAAATATTTTATTACACACATCACACATATATTTTTGAACTTTCAAATAGCGTCTTAATTTAGATGTCCTCACAGATTCGTTACGCACCTTTCTTATTTTTAACACTTCTGTTTTAAGAGGCTTTTCAAGATCGCCTAAATTTTTATTATTTACATCTTTATGATCGTGAGAGGCTTCGTTATTAAAAGTCTCCGGAGACTGACTATAACCAAGACTGACATCAACGTAATTATTCAAGTCTGCAATAACATCGTCTCCACAATGATCGTAAACTTCGACTTTAATCGGTTCCACTTTCTCAGACTTATATTTCCGAGTTTGGACATGTTTTAAATTCGTTACAGTCGCATTTGTCTCCCTTAAATAATTTGAAATCAGTTCCTCCACCTCTAAACATCTACATTTGAAATTATAAGCATTGTTCAATGATTCCGAACATTGGTCGCATAAAATAAATGTGGTTGTTGTATTTATATCCTACAAAAAAAACTCTTATGTGTTGTAAAAGATGAATCAATCTAGAACTTACGATTTCTGGCATTATTAATTTTATCTTTGTGTCATAAGCTGTATAATCATCATATGAAAGTTTATTTAACACTTCAGGAATATCAGTTAAACATAACCTGCACACGTCAAACATTCTATTATAACACTAATTATTGTCAATTAAATGAGTGAATATATTAATTATTCATTATAGGTGTAAATTAATTGCGATTATTATATCATTTTACATTTGAAAATTGCGAATTATCTTCACTATATGGGTAAATAAATATAATTTATTACATTAATATTCTAACCTCCAATTAATTGTATTGCAGTGTTATCAATCTATTTTGTTTCGAACAGCATTGCCATCTAGATTATGGGTGTATTGGCAACATTGCAATTATACATTGGTGCACATTTATAGGAGGTAAATTTATTTAAAAAAATTAATTTCATTGAAATATAATGACTGAATAATTATGTATTGAAATGTATGTTTTAAAATTGAAGAAATTAACGCTTGCTATCAACGAATATATCTATTCAGGTTTAAATTTAAACTTTCATATTTCATCATGAAACATGGAACGCTACTGAATTTACTAAAATTTGAGCCTTATACAAGGCACATTCAAAAAGTGTTTCAGCGTATTTTTTAGGGCAGGATATGCAGCCGATTATTATTTTAAACTGTTCTGGAATGCTAACAAGAAAGTTCAAGAATTATTAAAAACTAGAAAGAAAGCAAGATATTAAATTTAATTTAAACAAATTTGTGATATATGGTGAAAGAATCGTATAGATTTACGATTTAACAATAAAATCTTTATAAGCAATAAAATAAATACAAACAGTTTATTTATAACGTTTATTTCTAAAAATGTATTGCAATTAAGTCACTTTTGGTTGATGCGATTTAAAATGAATTTGTAAATTACTTTTCCGATTGAATCTCTTATGACATGTATCACATTCAAACGGCTTCTCCCCCGTGTGGATTATATGATGTCTTCGCAAACTTTGTCCGGAGAAAAACCCTTTATGACAAATCGTACATTTATGTTTTTTATCTGGATTATGACGTTTCATGTGATCATGTCTCCTTTGTTTAGTCACAAAAGCCTTATCACATCCGTTTATTTCGCATACAAATTTCTTCTCAGAATTTGGAATATGAACCCCACTGTGTTTCCGTAATTCAGCCGATGTTGTAAATTTCTTTCCGCAATTTTCACAAATATGACGCTTTTCTCCTGTATGGATACTTTTAATGTGTATATCTAACGTTGATTTTTGCGTAAAACTCTTCCCACACATTTCGCATGTATAAGGACGATCACCGGTATGAATTCTTATATGTTTGATTAGATTGCACTTCCAAGCGAATTTCGATCCGCAAATATCACAAATGTGTTGGGAAAAATGTGTCTTCATATGTCTTTTCACATCCGTAACGAGTTTAAAACAGATTGAACATTCCGACATTTCTACATTGGTATGTGTTACTTTGTGCCGTTTCAGGTCGAATCTCCTTCTGAAGCCTTTATTACAAATTTCGCAGGTAAAATGCCTTCCGAATTTGTGTGGCGTCAAGATAAAACGATCTAAAAATTTTTGATTTGATAAATCATATCTAAACGATTTAGTTTTTGAACTTCGGCTTTTTATTTCTGGTTTCTTAATAGGTTCGCAATACGTTTTACTTTCGTGTACTTCTATTTGGTCGGTACATTCATCTAATTCTGGCTGATTTAGATCTTCGTTATAGAAATTATCATTACAAATGACGTTAACATCACAGAAATTTTTAATTTCTAATTCTTCATCGTTTCTACAATTTTCATAAATTTCATCAATTTTAATAGGCGATTCGTTTAAAGATAAATTATTTGTAGACGTTTTATCTTTAAGGCGTTTTAAATTGATTACTGTAGCATTCTTTTCTTTCATATAATTAAAGATAAGTTTCTCTACTTCTAAACATTTACATTTAAAATCATAGGCACTATTTAATGATTCCGAACAATGTTTACATAAAACGAAGGTAGTAGTTGTAGTTATATCCTACAAGAAATGTATCATACAAGTTGTAAAAATTTTGAAAACTTGAACTTACGATTTCTGGCATTATTAACTTGATTTTGGTATCGTAAGATGTATAATCATCATAGGATAGCTTATTTATTATTTCTGGAATGTCTGATAAACATAACCTACATACATCAAACATATTTGCTGATAATAATTTTATGTTGTAATAACAGAATTGAGTTCAATTATGCAGTAAATCTGTTTGGAAATTTGATTTTATTTTAAATCTTAACCTCCAATTTTTGAACTGTCACTGTGGTTCCTATAAGCAGTGCTGCCTTCATTGAAACAAAAATTATAATTGAACTAGTGTTGCCAATCCATGGCAATTGTTTAAAATTCGTGACCTTTAACCATTATTTGAATTGTTATTAAAGCGACATTTTAAATATAAAATAAATAAAATTTAGTTGAAGTTATATCAATAAATAGAAACATTAATTATAAAAATATTTATTACTAATATTACAATTAACTCGATTTTGGTCGATGCGATTTCAAATGTATATGTAAATTACTTTTTTGTCCGAAAGTTTTATTACATATACTACATTCGAAAGGTTTCTCACCAGTATGTATTTTAATATGTCTTTTTAAACCATGGTTATCGAAAAATGCTTTATCACAAATAGTACATTTATATTTCTTTTCCGTAGAGTGTCGTTTCATATGATCATGTCTACGTTGTTTAGTCGGAAATGCTTTATTACATCCTGCCACTTCACACACAAATTTTCTCTCCGGATTTGCTACATGCACCAATCCATGTTTACGTAACTCAGCCGGTGTTGTAAATCCTTTCCCGCAAATCTCACAGACATGACGTTTCTCCTTCGTATGAACACTTTTTATATGTATATCTAACGTTGATTTTTGTGCGAAACCTCTCCCACACATTTCGCATCGAAATGGACGATCACCTGTATGAATTCTAATGTGATCGATTAGAGTACTGTTATAAGCGAATTTTGCCCCGCAAACATCGCATATATGCTTATAAACGTGACTTGATTCTATGTGCCGTTTCACATCTCGAACAAGTTTAAAACAAGTCGGACATTTGTACATTTTTGCAGTAGTGTGGGTCTTTTCATGTCGTTTCAAATCGTATTTCGTTTTAAATCCCTTTTTACAAATATCACAGATAAAATGTCTTCCGCCGTGAACCAATTGATGTCGTGCTAGGAGAAAACGATTCAACAATATTTTATTGCATATATCACATTTAAATGTTTTCGAGAAGTTTTCTGCCTCTTTTTTTTTAATAGGTTCGCGATAGATTTCAGTTTCGCATACCTCTATTTTATTGCTTTCCTCGTCTAATTTCAATTGGTTTTTTTCATCGGTTTCATTACAAACAGCTTCGACATCTACAAAATGTTGAATTCCTGATAAATCATCTTGACAATCGTAAAACGTCTTCAATTTTAATATCCGATTCATTTAGAGATATATTATCTTCGTATTTTCGATCTTTAAGATTTTTTAAATTTATCAGTGTGGTATTTACTTCTTTCAAGTAATTTATGATAAGTTTTTCTATCTCTAAACATCTACATTTAAAATCGTAGGCACTATTTAATGATTCCGAACATTGTTCGCATAAAACGAATGTAGTAGTTGTAGTTATATCCTACAAGAAAATTATTCATGTATAATAGAAATTGTAACCATCTAGAACTTACAATTTCTGGCATTATTAATTTAATTTTATTATTGTAAGAGGTATAATCATCGTAGGATAGTTTGTTTGCTATTTCTTGAATATCGGATAAACATAATCTACATACATCAAACATTATTTGAATCAGTTTTTTTAAATAAAAATAATTTTATTATTATTATATCAGATTATTGAATCTTAATTTGTTAAAATTTAGATTTGGAATTTCCAAATTCAACCTTTTCTTCCATTTTTATTTAATCACACTGCTACCACAACACTAAAAATAAAACAGGGTGACAAATAGTGTTGCCAAATGAATAAACATATTTTCTTGTAGATGGGAACCCTAGTGTTACCAACAAGAATAAAATAATAGTTAAGATTTATAAATAACTGCCAACATATAATTGTAATAATTTTATTTTGTATATTTCACATTTAAATGATTTCCGACAATTTTTTATTTTTCTTTTCGTAATTGGTTCACATATTTTAGTTTCGCAAGGGTTTCGCTCACCTCTATTTTATTGCCACCCTCGTTTAACTCTAGCTATTTATTTGATGCGATTTCAAATGTGTATGTAAATTGCCTTTCTGACTAAAACTTTTGTGGCACGTACTACATTTAAAAGGCTTCTCACCAGTATGAATTATAATATGCCTTTTTAAATCATTATTTTCGATAAAAGCTTTACCGCAAATATTACATTTATGTCTCTTTTCCGTAGTATGGCGTTTCATATGCTCATGTCTGAGTTGTTTAGTTGGAAAGACTTTACCACATCCCGAGACATAACAATTAAATTTTTTCTCCGAATTTGGTATATGCACCATTCGATGTTTCCGTAACACCCATTTTCGTGCGAAACTTCTCCCGCAGATCTCACACAAAAACGGACGATCACCTGTATGAATCCTTTTATGATTAATAAAACTATTGTTATTACCGAATTTAGCTCCACAAACATCGCAAACATGTTTATAGATGTGAGTTGATTCTGTATGCGTTTTTATATCTCGAACAAGTTTTGAACAAATCGGACATTTATATATTTTTGTGTTGTCATGTGTTTTCTCATGCCGTTCCAAATTGTATTTTCGCTTAAAAGATCTCTTACAAATTTCGCATATAAAACGTTTATCTCGTAATGTCGTAATACAATCGTTGAGCTCATTTTTCTGCTGTAAATCTTCTATATCTTCATCGTAAACAATTTCATTTGATTCGTTAGAGATAATATTAAAATTTAAACATTTTTTAATAACCGATTCATTTAAATTATCTTTGCACTTTTGATCTCGCACTTGTTTTAAATTTACAACCGCAGTATTTAATTCTTTCAAGTAATTAACAATAAGTTCTTCTACCTCTAAACATTTACACTTAAAATTGTAAGCACTATTTAATGATTCCGAACACTGTTCGCATAACACAAGCGTAGTAGTTGTAGCGATATCCTACAAGTAAATTTTTCATATAATATATACGGTGTAACAATCTAGAACTTACAATTTCCGGTAAAATTAACTTTATTTTAGTATCGTACGATGTATAATCATCACAACATAGTTTATTTATATCAGGGATGTCAGATAAACATAACCTACACAAATCAAACATTTTTGCGTAATGAATCAGTAAGAACTGAAAAAGGAATTAATTCTCTGCGGATATTTAAATGAATTTAAGGTAAACCTGCAGAATCCAGCTCCCATTTAAACTGACATAATGAACGCATTTACGCATGCGCATAACCAATCAATATACGCGTAACGTTGCCAAACGCATACTGACAGAAAGAATGCTGATATAGGCTAATTTATAGGTTATTTTATATTTATTTTTATATTTATAGGTTAATCAAACGATATATACAATTAAACTAATTTATTTTGTAAATATCATGCCTATCAACAAAAATATCTAGGAAAACATGGGTATATGGGATTGTGGGTCAATGCGAACCATATATCAATCCGGACTGTGTGAATATTTTTTGTGATTTTGTATCAAGAAACCATATATCAATTAATAAAATAGAATGTCAACTATATAAAACAAACACAGCAGCAGTTAAAATTATAAATTACAATGGATACTGTTCACGAAGAGCTATAATAAATTCTGAAAAAATTGAACTATGATTAAATTGATTACGCCATATAAATTCATGTAAGTAGGACTCGAAGAGGTCTTCAGAAGTTCTAAACTGCCGACGAAGCTTCCTCTTGGCACGCATCCACATGTTCTCCACGTTCTGTGTATGAACAGTGCGATCATCGGGATCAACAAAATTCCGTTGATGCACAACAACACAATGTTCATACGCACCACCATCCATATCCTCGATACCATTGTGTGCTTGCTAGGATCGAATACTTAAAGCTTTACGACATATTTTACATGGCCACCGATAACAATCACTAAGGTCACTCTTTTTTATGAATGACATAAGCACTTTGCATTCTACACAGTTATTTGAATGTTTTATTAAGCTATGTTTAGCTAACCACATGATAATATTAATTTTGTCAGGGAAAATAATATTTCTAAACGTGACCTATTCTTCACGGATGTGATTTATTCCTAATATTTCCTCCTCTTTAACAATCCAATGTCCCGCAATTCCTCCTCTACCTGCCATTTCAACAAATTAAGAAAGAAATAACTTAACTGAAATTAATTAAATGAAATTAATTAAATGTCACAATATAATGACAATACAACACAAGCCAAGCCACAAAAAAACTAAAATTTGGCAACGTTGCAGGTTGTTTACTATATTCGTAGCGGGAAATTTAAATGGGAGCTGGATTCTGCAGGTTTACCGAATTTAATATTATCGCGATAATTATGTTACTAAAATGAGCGATTTTTATAAATAAAATTTGATACATAACCTCAACACATTCTGATGTTCTGAATACTGTTAAATTATATGTTAACCGCTGCCAATTGCTGTTGATGTCTATATAAAAATAAAAAATTCTGTTTTTAATATAAATTCTTTATTATTTACTTTTTTATAAACATTCACTTTTATTTTAACGCGAGTTTTACAATATCTATAAATTTATAATTGATGTAATAATAAAAAAAATGCGTTCCGAAACTTGACATTATTTTGACATGATTGTGTCATTCCATTCTAGGGGATTCACATAAAATATAGGATTTTAATGACAAATGGACTTCCCGGTGATTATTGGCACGAACACTTTTCCGCTGATGAATTTTGTAAGTTCCACCGTTTTAAAACGAATAAATTATTAGATACGTAAATGTTATTTATTTCTAGATATACTTCCTGTTTTAACAGCGTTTTCCGTAGCCTACTCGTTTCTAATATTAGGAATTGTGGTGTGCTCTATAGAATTAAAATCTAGACAATTACTTCATGCGACTTACAAACTTTTTGTCGTATCGGTGTTTATACAATTTTTCGGCGTTATTTTACACAGTATGGCTTATTTGAAATATGCCGTTAACGGTGTTGGAGCACCTAGTTTGAAAATGTTAGGTAAATAATCCTGAAATTAATCTTATATTCGAAATAATTTAATTTCTTTTTTAAGGTGCAATGTGTATGGGGTGTTCCGAAACGTGTTTTCTTCTACTCCTTTTATTGTTAGCGAAAGGATATACGATCACAAGAGGCAAATTATCTTTAACAGCTAGCGTTAAATTAACGATATTCATGTGTTTATACTCAATTACATACATTGCCTTGTTTATATATGAAGCCAAAGTAATTTGGTAATTTTAGTAAAAAAAACATTGTTTATAATTTTTTTTATTTTATAGGTTTTCGATCCTGGAGAAGTGTTATATTTGTACGAATCTCCAGCTGGATACGGGTTGATAGTTTTAAGAATTTTCGCTTGGTGTATCTTCATTTATTCCACGGTATTTACTCTTAAAAAATACCCGGAAAAGGTGAGATTATTTTATTGAGAAATATGCTAAATAAATTAATTCAAAATTTCAGTCCAATTTTTATTATCCATTCAATATATTTGGCACGTTATGGTTCATAGCCGGTCCCGCCTTTATTTTATCGGCTAACACTTACATTGATAAATGGATACGAGAATCTGTTGTGTGTGCTGTCCTCTTGTTCATCACTTTCGGCGGCCACCTCATGTTTTTGGTAGGTATAACGTTCCCGGCGAAAAGTTTTTTAAATTCACCGCCATTTTAAATTGGTACTGTCATTAACAAAAGTAACTAAATTCCATGCTATTTCACTGTGAATTACAGACAACAGGTGGTAGTTACAACTGGCAAAATCAGGTTTGACAGCTGTCAGAAAAATACTGACAGGTACCCACAAATCGCATTCCTACTTCTTACAATGACCTACAATTACCCAAATCATCATTATTAGGATCCAGAATGACAATTACAACTGTTAAAATTAAAAATTTGCTGATTTTATGATTTGACATCTGTCAGAATAAGGCTATTATGGCAATTATATATCATTTTCTTAATGTTATAAAAGGCACCATCTTTCTGACGCGGTGTGAACTTTAAAAACTGTAGAACTAGGTGCGTTTATAGTTTGACAGTTGACAGATGGAATATATTTTGTGCTGGATGGCCTATACCTACTTCCGATGATAACCAACCACCAAGAAAACTTGTCGAAAATAACGTAAAATTCAATTGTTAACAGTCAAAAATCGTTGGTTTTATGATTTGACAGCTGTCACAACGAAGATGTTCTTTCAATTACATATAATTTTCTCACTAACCATGAAAAGCACATTTTTAACGGGATTTGGTCTTTAAAAACTGTAAAAAGTAGCTGCCTTTTTAATTTGACAGCTGACAGATTGAAGATATTTAGTAGCAGATGGCATATTCGTACTCCCGATAATACTCTGATGATCAACAATCGAAACTATAGCGATGATTCCTCAAAAATATTGTAAAAATTCAATTGTTAACAGTCAAAAATCGTTGGTTTTATGATTTGACAGCTGTCACAACAAAGATGTTCTTTCAATTAGGTACATATAATTTTCTCACTACCATGAAAAACGCCATTTTAGGAAGATGTGGTCTTTAAAAACTGTAAAAACTAGCTGCCTTTTTAATGTGACAGGTGACAGATTGAAGTTATGTACTCCCGATAATACTCGATCATCAAAAATCGAAACTATAGCGATAATTCTCAAAAATATTGTAAAAATTCAATTGTTAACAGTCAAAAATCGTTGGTTTTATGATTTGACAGCTGTCAGAACAAAGATGTTTTTACATATATATAATTTTCTCACTATTATTTAGGAAAAGCATCATCGTGTTAGCGGGGTGTGGTCTTTAAACATTGTAAAACTGGCGGCTTTATAATTTGACAGCTGTCAACACTGTAAGAAATGCTAATATGTTTTAAACTGTAAAAATGATTTTATTGCTTTTTGCTATGACAGGTGCAGTTTCCAAAACAATTAGTTTGACAATTGTGTCTATTTGACAGCTGTCAGATAATAATTACAAACATCAAAACTGTAAAAAAGCGATGCTACCATTACAATGTGATCGTAATTCTAAAAAAAAATGTCTATTTGAGATGACAGTTACGATTGTTAACAGTATCTCTCTCTATGATATTACAGTGACATTTCCCAAAATTGATAAAAAGAAACGAAATTGTAAAGTTTGACAGCTGTCAAATATATTTCATAATTATTATTTGAAATGCAATATTCTTATTTTTACAGCTGTTAACGATGCCTTCAGTCGCTAATAAAAATTTTCCGTATCACGTTCGAACCACGCAGATAGGGGTTATGGAAGTAGCAGGTATCAAACATGACATATCGCGTCGTCCAAATCTTACTTTCGCGGCGTCATCTTCGCTTCATTTTCAGGTACTTCCGGTTCGAGCACCATCGAACAGTTCAGCCATCACGTATACGAACCGACTCGAACTTCCGAGCAAGCCGTCATCATACCTTTAACGAAACGAACCGAAGAATTATTCGGCGGAATATACAGCCAGCGATTGTATAACGCTTCGTTCAGGAATAGTAATCAAGGTGTACCTGACAGACCGATTCAAACCGAACTGGATATAGCTATGGAGAACGTCCTAACTTGGAGTTTAGCTAAGAACGTTTCCGCCCTTGAATTCGGCCGTAATTTGGGGAATTTAGAACACACTGCTGGGCTAGATTCACCGGATTTTCGCCGAAGAAATAGTTCGTCGACGGTGAGGGAGTCCGCGACGCAATCTCCGCAGAGGAATTGCGATGAATGGGTTAGGGAAGTCCCGGTGGAATTATTTACTGTCAGTAGATTAGTGGTGAATAAGAATACTAACGTTAAAAGTGAAGATTGAAGGATTTATTTAAATTTATTCTATGAAATATTTTGTTATTTTTCTATCACAAAAATATTGCTTTTGTAATAGAGATAATTTATTTGTTTGATATTGTGTATTATAATAGTGAAATTCGTAAATAAAGTGTGTTTTGTATAATATAAGAGACATCTTTTGGTCGTTTTATTTTTTAATAGTATATATAGCTATTATAGAACTGATTAGTGATATTAATTTTAGTTTCACGTTTAATTAAAATTTAATAATGATAGAATTTAAATTGATTATTAACATTAAATAACGTAGTTTTAGTTTAAAATGATTTTCAACGATAGATGTCACCACTTCTCGATTCCCTAAAGTGACAATGACGGAACCGATGTTATCGGCGATTATTAACTTTAATGTTTTGGGGTGTGGTGTGTTTGCGAATTCCATCGATGTAAAACTGGAAAAGCGTTAAATTAAAAGCTAAAAACCGCGTGAAAGAGATCTCACGAGTAAAACGCTCGCAAATGCTGATACGCGAGGTATTACATCAATCGAAACGTAAACTCGTTATCCCATCCGTAGAATGGATCGGTACATTATCGACCGAGTCGGTCGTCCGTCGAGCTTGTCGATTTTGACGCAAGAGTATCGCGAATTTTAACCTCGCTATTTGGTACTTGGGTACGTGTTTTCGGTCGGATTTTTTACAGTAGACGAGCTAGAATCTACCGGTGGCGAGGAATCGATTGCCCACGGTTCCACCGAGGACCTGTACGAGGCAGCGATGGCGTGAAATTCGTCGGGAACCCGTTAAAAATTCATGCAAAAGACAAGAGTATCGCGATCGAGATCGCCATTTTAACTTTGTATGTGCTGCATTTAAGTGTTATGTCAGTTTTAAATTGCTAACATTCGGTGCGAATGGTGTAAACAAAACGGTTATTGTGCCCTACGTGCGACGTTCAAGCTGAAATGCCCGAATACTCGAAGGAAACACCTTGTAATGTTGGTTAGTATACACCTTTTTTTTTTTTTCACTTTTTAATTTAAGTGGTGATACACTCTTGTCGTCCTCTCTTTAAGTTAAGGCTATTTTCAATCAAAACAGTCCATGGTGGTATTAGGGGAGGGTCTAATTTATGTATGCATGCATAAATACAAGTCGGAGATTACATTGAATTTTTTTAATACAAGCCCTCTAAAGTATGATGACTAATACTGGTCTATATACCATTGCTTTATAATCTGTTATTTGTGTGTTACTTATACATGCATAATTCTACTTCCTTTTTACACTGATTTCTGTAATAATTCCACTTTAAGGTGTGCGATTTCATTTTAATCCTAATTATATACAACACTTGTTATTCGTCTATTAATTTTTTTTATTCTCGTATCTCGTTCAGATTCTATACAAGTGGTTCTTGCTTTACGAAGCCGCGATAATTCACTGAAATATGTTTTAAATTCTACATAATCATCGGACAATTATTGTTTGAAAGCTATTATTGCTATTGAATGCTAATAAGTTTTAATAACTAACCACATGTCTGTGTTGGTTTACATTATTTGTTATATACGACTTTTACCGCTTCGAATTTTTTATTTATTTATTAATATTTTGATTAGTAGGTTTTTGAACTTGTGTTGTCGTAGATATTAATGCATAACTGCTAAAATACAAGCGTGCGGTTGTACGTGTAGTATCGGGATACTTTTTTTCTCCTTTTTCGTTTTAAAAATGTTTCGACGATGATTCACGCTATTCTTTTTTATTATATGTATGGACATATATACATCGTTACATACAGCAGGTTTTTCCTCATTACACAGTGTGTTTTTTTTTAAATTCGTATTCGCACACCCTTAACAAGCATTCTTTCCATTTTACACCCACATTGAAGTTATTTTTACAGTTATACAGATTGTACAACTGTACTTACTGATTACACAAAAGCTTTTGAGTATTACTTTACCATTTTGCTTAAAATAAAGATAGAAATAGTTCTGAAATGACTTGAGGTTTGATCCAATGAAATACCTGTGACTAATCTCGGACCAACAAAAGAATAATTCCTCACAAGGTCTGCCAACACTATACCTTTATAATTTTTTAAAATAAACTCTAGATTTTGGTAATGCATGGTTTATTTTGTACCAACTAAAGAATGAGTCCTAGAAAACTGGTGCCAACACCAGACATTCAATTTTCTTTTTCCGCTGTAATAAAATCTTTACTTTTTTGCGTCATATATAAAAAAAGAAGTAATTCCATTGCTCTACGAACTTTGATGGTGTAAAATATCCGAGTGCAGCTATGTACGCCATAAATAGTCTACATTTTGACGAATTATCCGAGTTAGATCGGTATCTCCTGTACCGACTTGTCTTGTGTAGTGCCTTGCAGTGTGCTACTTCTCACCTTGCTCACTAGAGGGCATGGAGTTGGAATTATTAGTCCATTGTCAGAGTTATTATAAAAATAAATTCAGAGGTGAAATTAGATCTTGCATTCGGAGTTGCGCTGATGAGACTTGGAAGGTCGAAACCACGTGGTGCGCTTCGAATGCTCGATCTATTTTCATCGCATTCGTCCGCAGGGTGAATTCCAACAATATATCATGATGAGCGATATTTCAGAGGTGGTTAAACGACGTCTTCCGATTTGTTGTGATCGAGAAATATAAAACAACAATTTGTGTGTACTAATTATGGCGTATGACCATCTCTCAAAGATGATGGAAAAAGTGCCACGATAAACTTTGAAAGCTCGAGTTATCTGACTTCAAGGTCGGATCGAAATTAACCGGTAATAAGTTGTAGCATTATCAATGTTTGACCAGTTGTCAAAGTCTTTGAAATCTCTTCTTATGCTGATTTTGAGTTTTCAGAAAAATTATTTGGTGGTCAATCGTATTCGATGACCCAAATGTCTGTTTTAATTCTTGGCATTTTTGCCAATAAAGCCCTAAATAATCGTATAGTGGCTATAGCATAAACAAAAGGTGATGAATCGAATTTGACCACTTTGTGGTACCATCTTTGCGGGCCTCTGTTTAAAACTTAAAAACTTCTCAAAATTATCGCTAAAAGTGTTCAAATAAAATATGTTCTTTTCTGGTCAATCTCAGGCTACTTCTAAATGAATAAACGATGACTTAGTTTGTTAGTTTTCTAAATTTTATATCCAAATATGTATGTGGATGTGTGGATGTTCTTTGCACAAGAGACGATCTTTCTCTCTAGACTTATTTGTTCAGGATATATCGTACTTTTTACAAACTCTGGGAGGTGGTTAATTTTTAACCGATCTTGAAGTTGCATATCACAGAGTTTTTAAAGTTCATCGTACATTTTCCACGCGTTGAGAGGTGCTCTAACGTTGAAAATGATGCGGCTTAGTGTCTTGTCTTTTTAGATTACAGAAAATTGAACATAATCGTTTGACCATTCACCGGTAAAATTTTACCCGACCTCGAAGTTACATTGTTTGTAGATCTCAGAGAATTGAAAATTATGGTTTGACCACCCACTCATTAATTTTTAACCGACTTTGAAGTTATAAACAGATTTCTCACAGTTCATCACACTTTTTCAACACTTTGCGAGATGCTCTAACGCTGAAAATGGTGCAAGCTATTGTCTTGTGTCTCTAGACTACAGAAAATTGAAAATAATCGTTAGACCATCCACCGGTTAAGTTTTACCCGACCTCGAAGTTACAGTATAAGAATTTCAAAGTTTATTATACTTTTTACAAACTCTGAGAGGTGGTCAAACCCTGAGAATTATATGAATTAGTGTCTCGTGTTTCTAGATCACAGAAAATTTTAAAATTATGGTTTGACCACCCACTGGTTAATTTTTAACCGACCTTGAAGTTATAAACAGATTTTTCAAAGTTCATCACACTTTTTCAACGCTTTGAGAGGTACTCTAACGTTGAAAATTGCCCAGCTTATTGACTCGTGTCTCTAAACTACAGAAAATCGAAAATAATCTTTTGACCATCCACCGGTCAAATTTTACCCGGCCTCGAAGTTACAGTATAAGAATTTCAAAGTGAGAAGAAAATGGTGCGGATTAGTCTCTCGTGTCTCTAGACTACAGAAAATTTAAAATTATGGTTTGACCATCCACTGGTTAATTTTTAACCGACCTTGAAGTTGCATATAACAGAGTTTTCAAAGTTCATCGCATTTTTGCCACACATTGAGAGGTGCTCTAACTCTGAAAATTGTACGGATTATTGTCTCATGTCTCTAGATCACAGAAAATTGAAAATTATGATTTGACCACCCACTGGTTAAATTTTACCCGACCTCGAAGTTACATTATAAAAATTTCAAAGTTTATTGTACTTTTTACAAACTCTGTGAGGAGATCAAACCCTGAAAATTATAGAGATTAGTGGCTCATGTTTGTAGATCGCAGAAAATTGAAAATTATGGTTTGGCCACCCACTGGTAAATTTTTAACCGACCTTGAAGTTACCTATAACAGATTTTTCAAAGTTCATAGCATTTTTCCACAGTTTGAGAGGTGCTCTAACGCTGAAAATGATACGGATTAGTGTCTTGTGTCTCTAGATCACAGAAAATTGAAAATTATGATTTGACCACCCACTGGTTAAATTTTACCCGACCTCGAAGTTACATTATAAAAATTTCAAAGTTTATTGTACTTTTTACAAACTCTGTGAGGAGGTCAAACCCTGAAAATTATAGAGATTAGTGGCTCTTGTTTGTAGATCGCAGAAAATTGAAAATTATGGTTTGGCCACCCACGGGTAAATTTTTAACCGACCTTGAAGTTACCTATAACAGATTTTTCAAAGTTCATAGCATTTTTCCACAGTTTGAGAGGTGCTCTAACGCTGAAAATGGTACGGATTAGTGTCTTGTGTCTCTAGATCACAGAAAATTGAAAATTATGGTTCGACCACTCACTGGTTAATTTTTAACCGACCTTGAAGTAACATAAATAGTAATAACATAATCTTAAATGAGAAGGAAATACATAGAAAATTCTTGTGTACTTTATCACGTCTAATTCCTATTTATACGTTAATTATAGATTTTATCGTAAGTTCTAACGACATAATTCGAATACTTTTAATCTCTAATAATCATCTTTACTGTATATATTTTTTTTGATGTGCATAACCCACAATTTTATCATCGGTATCCCAAATGATTTCATCTCGAAATTCTCGGCATTCTATTTATATCTTCTTTAGAATTATATATGAAAGAGTCATGTATAAGTGATAATTTTCCTATATAATCCTCTTTATAAATTGACGTGCTCTCAATAATATAAAAAAAATACAATAGCCAACAACAATAAAGTTACCGGTTTTTATTTTATCTTTTCTACCAGGAAGCATTCATTCCCAGAAAATTTTGGCACGATATTGTAGGTACTCAAAATTTATTTATTTTTTGTTAATTTCACATCAGTTACAAACAATATAACGTTGTTTGTATATCTATTAAACTCACGTTACTCATTCGACACACATCGATTCGATATTCCGCTAGGTATTGCTATTTTTCTTAATTTACGCTTTCATCTCGTATTCGCCTGCTTTATTGACGATGCTCTAACGATTTTATACAGTCCAAGGCTCTCCTTTTAATTAACTGACAGGATATGGGTTCGATTTTTATCACAGTTACACCTACACGTGTAGTCCTCGTTTTTAAATAGCTACAATCGCGTTACATCATTGCCGTCGTGTATGACTACATGTTCGTTTTTTTTTTTACCCTTTTCATGCCCTTTTCCTATCTGAAAGATCGCTTGTAATCAGTGAACTAATCATGTAAAGCCTTTTATAGGTGTGAAATACCTTAGTCAATTATCGTTTATATCATAAAATAAATAATGAAAAATTTTCGATTAGCTAAATGTCAAAATTGCTCCAAATTTACCACTAAAGATCGCCAGATATTGTCACGAAAATGACGTCATTTTAAACCTTGTCTATAGCGTTTTCATTTGATGTGTAGCATGATATCATTGAGGATGTTCTCTCTCTTTCCCAACAAGTCTATAATTGTGTTGAAGGAAGAAACTGCCAAAGTAGTCTTAGTTCGATTTAAAAGATTCACACATCATTTCAGTTTTCAAGAAACTCTACATACACGAAAGTCATGTTTCAAAAGTGCTTTGAATCGATATCAGATACGAAATTGTCCTTAAGAGAGTTCTGAAGGAATAAACACATCTGTCTGGTGGTAGTGACATCCAGAACGATGATTGTATCTCGAAGAAATTATGGCCAGGTTGTTGCGTCCGTGTAAGAGATTTAGAACAGTTTTCGACAAGTATGTGGATGAGGCAACAGAAGAATCTTTCGATCCTGAAGCTGGTTTTATCAATCGTTTCTTCGTCAAGACTTCTCAATAAGCTTTCTTTGAAATTCTCAGAGATGAGACATGAATGATAGACAGGTCATTCCATGTCATATCAACACACCCATTCAACACAACCATCTCAGATTTTGATGAAGTTTGGAACTGTAGTAATTAGCTTTTCTCCTAATTGAGCTAGAGACTTGGGAGTGGTGTTATTTTCTTCTATTTTTAATGGCCTTTCATTTGATAGGCAACATCTATGAGGTCTTGAGAAAAAATGTTTTCCAAAATTGATACTGAAGTTTTGAAATTGAATTCCAAAAAAATCACATGTTTAAAAAAATTCAAAAAATTCCCAAAAGTAGTTTACTATAAAACTAAGCAGTGTGCAAATTTTCAAATTGGGATGGTAATAGGCTCTATAGGAATGTGATAAAAACTGTCGTTGTTCTTCATCTTTTGTCAAGGATGAGTTGAAGTCTTTTGGATTAATTTTACTCTTCCCTCAGCTGTGTCATTAACTACTCTTAAACCGTCCACTAATTTTTAGCTTTTAAATAATGTTGATTTTCACACCATACATCAGGATCAGTATTTAAAAAATATGTCAAAATAATCAATTTCTTTGTCCAGCAAATGATCAACTTCTTGGAAATTAAGTTTTGCTTTTAGATCCCTGTTATCAGAATTAACTTCATCGTTTTCTTCTTCACCCTATAATTTTCTAACCATGCTTGTTTTCACATTTTTGTCCGAAAAATGCTCCGGATTGAGATGCCTTAGATGGTTAATTATTTTAGACGATGCCTTGTCTGCAACTTCTTTATCAATTATTCTATATTGAACTAAAGATTTTATTAATTGTAGGTCTTGGTTGGGGGCCAGGGTGGGCTTGTGTGCGTTAAACTATGCTTTTGCATAAATATTGATTATAAATAATAATAATAATGACCTTTGTCTCTAAATCAGTTAATGAAAATTGATTCCTGAAAAGATATAGGTAGTTTGAGACAATAAATGGCCTTTGCCATCCATCTCCAGGTACTCTAAAAGTAATTTTTTTGCGGTGGTAGCCGTCCTAAATAAATTAGGTGAAGTTGGATTAATTCTTTATAATCATCCCTGGACCGGCGAATTTTTAATTGTTCAAAAAAACAATTTCAAATTTGTTTGTTTTGTTTTTGTTTAGATTTTTCTACATAATTACTTAGAACTAGGGTTGCCACCTTTCTGATTACAGGAAACCGGCCTTTGGGGTGATTTAATGAAAAGCGCCGCAATTATCGCGAGACAGACGAAAAATTCTTGGGACCACGCCCCAATTTTGTCAAAATTTATCAATAAATATTTTTTATGGGAACCCAAAGTATGCGAGTAATAAATTCGATTTTTCAAAAGTAAATGGTAATTAAAATTTTAAAATAAGAAAGTAAAACTTTATTTCTAAAAAATACAAATAGGTAAACATTACATCTGTTTAAAATTTGAAATGGTATTTGGTGTTTGATTTTGCTGATTTAATAAGTTCTGCTTTGTCACTTAATGATGAATAAAATTCCGAACAAGAGAGCTGGATGTTAGAACGAATGCAAAGTTCTGCTTTTACCATTTCAACTGACAATTTGTTTCTGTCATCATTCCCATAGCTGATTCATGATGCTGAAAATCCTTTCCACATAAGCATTGCTACAAGGAATAGATAAAACCATCTGAACTACATTTCTTAAAATTGGAACTTCCACTCGCTTAAAAAAGATACACCATTTCTCCGCAACAGAAATATCTTGATTAATGAAAGAAGGAGATGCATTTTGGAGCAAAGATAATTCTTCATAAAGACTATCGCCATCGGCATCTTGAAGATCCATGCCAATGTGCGATGCAATTAAGATTACCTCATTCAGTTCTGGAATGCGGCCTTTCACATTTAATGATTTAAATAACAGAAACACATTGTTTTCAAAATCAAACCATTTTTCTAAGTATTCTATTGCTCGATTGTAGACTTGAACTGCTTCCTCTTGAAACTTTAATTTAAGGTTGCTTGTAAAGTTCGCTAAAGCCTGATTTGTTTTGAAGCCAAAAAATAAATCCTCTTTCCGTCTCTTTAATTTGTCTCTTAAACCGGACATAATTTCATATACATCCGTAATAACCAAATGGGATTGCTCCAGTGTTTTAATTGAAGATTGGAAAATAAATAGAACATGATGGACAAAATAAATGTAGCATTCAGCAAAAGTTGGTTGATCTGATAGTTGGTCTTCTTGGTCTCCTACAAATTTCCATATGATACGATCACAATTTTCTGCCCCTTGTTGCAAGAAATAAGCTTTTATGGCATTCCAATTCAATATCAAGCGATCGAGAGCTTGAAAAAGGCTTAACCATCGCACCGGTATGTGTCTTAATACTTGATGATACTCCTGCTGAACAAACTGAAAGCACTTCTTGAGATTTGCCACGTTTTTGGCGCTACAATTAAAAGAATTGAAAACCTTTAATACCAAAGACTCTACATCAAAACTCAATAATTTAAGAGAGTGCTTGGCTGCATTGTGTAATATGTGGCAGTTACAATTAGCTTTGATTATCTTTGGTTTTATTTGTGTGAGTTTTTGGTAAACAGAGCAATGTTTTCCATAGTTGACGGATGCATTATCACCTCCATATGCAGTTACATTGGCAATAGCAAGTTGCAGTTGTTGCAAAGCATTCAATATACTATTTGTAATTGACTCAGAGCTTTCATCAGCCTCTTCGTAAAAATCAAGCAAACAATCCTGAATTCCTTCATTTGGGTCAAAAAAACGAACAGCAAGAGGAAAAAACTTTCTACTACCTTTGTTGGAGGCGTCGGTAGCTATCGAAAAAGGAATGTTTTTTTCTTTTTAGCTTTCTAGTTATTAATTCCAATGAATAGGGTGCTAGCACGTTGCGCGCGATGGCTTCCATTTTGGTTCGTCCCAGATGAATTTTGGTAGCTATAGCTGAATCTCGGTAAATCTGTCCATCAAGCTTATTACCTGAAAGAAATATCAGTCGCAAAAGTTTCATTGTACATCATAAATAAGGCTTATTTACTTTTAATCAAATTGAATCATATTTATTGAGCATTATTTAAATGATCAAATTAGTCTTTACTTACCACAATCAGTTGAAAGGTAGCTAAGACCATGTTTTACGCAATGAAACGTTTTTGATATTTCAGCCATGGTGACTAAATGGGATTCTTTCGAATCCTTGGGAGCAAAAAATTTTGTCATAACGTCACACATCTTGCTAGCTTTTTCCAAATTTAAATGCCTTGCGGTGCCACTATGGGATTTTACAGCTTTGACGCCGTCATATTTAACGTTGAATGTAATTTTACACATAGTACATCTGGCCATATTAACATCCTTATCATTTGCTAGCCACTTGTTGTAATTAGGATTTTCAAGCCAGTCTTTATTAAATTGGCAGTTTCTTGTCTTAACTTTTTTCTTTGGTGGTGTATTTGGTGTTTCTGCTTCACCCTCATCGCTCATACTTTACGATTATTTAGATTTCTTACTGAAATAACAACACACAACCACAACGAACGTATAAATCAACTAAACTAAAAAATAAGAACGCAACACAAAGATATATAACTCGGTAGATCCCTGGAAAATAGGCCAAAAATTCGCAACGAATCTGCCATCTTGTAGTGTAATGTAGAAATTAATAAATAAACAATAAATGCGGCTATCCATCAATAGATGGCAGACCGTGTTGTGGTTTCTTGAGCGATTTCATTATTGCTCCTAGCAGCTTTTCCAAATTCGGTGAAGTATCTATTGAGATTGTAAGAAAACCGGCCTTTTTTGGAGGCTAACCGGCACCCGGCCTTGTTAGTAGAAAACCGGCCAGGCCGGTGGAAAACCGGCCAGGTGGCAACCCTACTTAGAACTCCAAATGTATAAACTTTAGGTATAGGGAATGCTATACGGAATTAAAAGAGAGTAAAAATCTGCAATAGTTAGCATAAAAATATACAGGGTGTTCCATTTGAAATAAACGAGTTTTCGTCGTTTGAAAGTATTTAATTTCGAGTTCGATTATTAAACGCCCAGTGTAATATAATATGAATGTTTAGTATGGAAAATAAAGCTTGAAGTGTCATTATAATAATACCCACGATTTCTTTCAAAACGATTATTAGGAAAGGCCAGATTAATTTTTTAAGTATACTCTGCGTAAATGCATTTTTTTCCTTTCGAAACGGAATATCTCGAAAACTGTTGGGTTTTAGGGCAGAGTATGTTAATTAAAATTACCTTATATTACATCAAGGAATTCAAAAATGCAATAATATATAGGGTGTTCCATTTAAAGAAACAAAGTAACGTGTCGTATAGACAAAACTGAACATCCTGTATATAAGAAAATATTTTCTTACTATAGAGAACTTCATTCTAGACATCTTTTACTAAGAACATTTTTCGATAAAATAAATAGCAAAACCACAATTAGCCGATCCCAGGAAAATGCCACACCCTGTATATAGTAGATAATATATTAACGTTTCCTTCTCCTTTAATTTCAGTGAGTTAGCGAAGTTTTAAGGGTCGATGCTATGGCTCCTGTCCTTAGGCCAGGCAGCCTGAAAGATCCTGAGATAGCGGAACTATTCTTCAAACAAGATCCGGAGAAGATCTTCGAGGATCTCAGGGAGATCGGGCATGGCTCCTTCGGCGCAGTCTACTACGCCCGTTACACCCATTCCAATGAGATCGTCGCCATCAAAAAGATGTCCTACATGGGCAAACAGAGTCAGGAGAAATGGCAGGATATCTTAAAGGAAATCCGGTAAATTTCGCCGAAATAATTTTCGAATTATTTAATTTAATCCCCCTCCCTCCTCTTGTAATTTGTGCAGATTTTTGAGACAACTGAAGCATCCGAACACGATAGAATACAAAGGCTGTTACCTGAGGGATAATACAGCGTGGCTTGTGATGGAATATTGTTTAGGATCAGCTTCCGATATCATAGAGGTTCATAAGAAGCCTCTCAGAGAAGAGGAGATTTCCGCGATCTGTGAAGGTGTCCTTCAAGGATTGAGTTATCTCCATAGCCTACATAGAATTCACAGGTATTTATTTATTTATATTTTAGATTATGTTTATTTAATTTATTAATTTTTGCGTTCAGAGATGTTAAGGCTGGGAATATATTGTTAACGGAGAATGGTACTGTGAAGCTGGCCGATTTCGGTAGTGCTTCGATTAAATGTCCGGCTAATTCCTTCGTCGGTACACCCTATTGGATGGCTCCCGAGGTGATTCTCGCCATGGACGAAGGTCAATACGACGGGAAAGTGGACGTTTGGTCGTTAGGTATCACGTGTATCGAATTGGCCGAGAGGAAACCGCCCTATTTCAATATGAACGCCATGTCTGCCCTTTACCACATTGCTCAAAATGATACTCCTACATTGCAGTCTTCCGAATGGTCAGAAGTTTTTAAACATTTCGTAGAAGCATGCTTAGAGGTGAGTTCATTTTGATTTTATTTTTAATTGTGTCGTGATGGTTTAAAATGTTTTGTGTGTTATTGGTAGAAATCAGCTCCCGGTAGACCGTCTTCTGCCACGCTGCTCACCCACAAATTCGTAACGAGACATAGGTCCCCAAACGTTCTCATCGATCTGATACAGAGAACTAAGGCGGCGGTACGGGAATTAGATAATTTGAATTATAGGAAAATGAAGAAAATCTTAATGAATGATAGCGGAGAAACTGAAAGCACGATAGGTAAGTTTGAATTTGTTTGTCGTTAAATCATTTTATCGTTTAAATCTCTTATAGATAATGATGATACACCTGATGAACATGCTTGCGGTGATAGTTCGAAGAGTAATTCTGTGACGTCGGAGCATAGCGTACATTCGGTTGGAGTCTCGGCTAGTAGTCAATCAAGTAGTACGAATAGTTTGCCGGCTGGTAAGTAAGATTCAATTGTTTTCGATATTGCTATTTTTGTGCGGTATATACAGTGGTGTTTTCATCAAATTTTTCACATAATTTTTATATTGTTTGATCAACAAAATTTCTTCGCATCTTCGGGGCATTGAATTTACCAAATTGGCACAAACATTTTTCGAAATAGAATACCAGGATTTTTGTATCTGTCTCCACAATTCATCTTTATTAGTGGCTTTGAAAGGCCCGATTCGCCTCTTTAGCTCTGCCCAAAGATGCTCTATTGGGTTTAAGTTGGGCGATTGCGATGGCCACTCCATAACATTGACTTTCTCCTTCTTGAACCACTCCTTCATCAGTTTCGATGCATGTTTAGGGTCGTTGTCCTGCATGAATTCCCACCCTAACGGCAGTTCCTCCTCTGCAAACATAGTCAACCGCGAACATCGTGTTCTTTATCCAAAAGATTGGACCTACGTCTTCCTCCGAGAAACAACCCCAAGCAGCATTTTTAGTCGCTGCTACGTCCCAGCGACTGTTGTTGGGAATTATAAAGTTGTGGTTACTAATGACGGGAACGTAATTGCCACGTTTCCATTACGTGCCAACGACCAAAATGGGGAACATTTTGAAGGTGATAGCTACGTAAAAATTACTACCTCGCTACTTATACCGCTACGTCGCACTTACGTTCCAACTAAGTGGCGGGGACGTAGCGGCGTGGTCATTGCTACTTTATAAGGTTTCGTTTCTTCGCTTGTCGTTTTCGCCTCGTCTTTCTCTTACATATTTAAAAAGAGCTTTTAAGTATCTCCCGTCATTATTCAGCCGCGGCACCCATAATGGAAATAATATTTGTAGGTTTCAGGTTCGCACAACTTTGCCGATTTACAATTTCGAATACAAAGAAATTCAAAACGCTTAAAAAAATTCTGTCAAATGTGCTGTTGATAGATTGAAAAATTAAACGCGCCATCTCGAAATATATGTTTTACAATTATTTTTTTTCGGGAAGACAATAAAAAAATGCATGAAATTGGTGAAAGGTGTTGAAATGTTTTTCTAACCTTTCTTCTAATTATAGGAATTCAGTTTCGCTTTAATTTTGTTTTTTCTTATGATATTTTGAGGATACTGTAATTGTTGTACAATAAGGAAATTGAAATTAATGTAATGGCGTCCTACATTTTGTCAGTAAATATGGCGCATTTTGCAGAAATTACTGGAAAGTAGGATTGGCAGAGTGGGAAGTAAAAATTACTGTGAAGTAGTTTTTGTGAGTAGCGAGATAATTAATTTCACCTTAAATATTACTACACAGTTCCATAACTTTGAAGGAATTTCAAAAGTAGAAACGACGTCGTAGTTACTTTCAACGCTACCATAAAGTAATAAAAACTTTGAAGTGAAATATTGGTAACAAAACAACGTTACAGAGACTATCGAATATCACTTTAAAGTTTGTGCCATCTTAAAGTTATTTTATATAGTAACAGTCTCATTCCAGAAACTTGACAAGCTACCTAGAAGTACTGAAACTATTAAGTTCCAAATTGTAGTAATATATATAATGGTGAAAAACATCCCTTATGGGATTGCACCGCCCCCTAAGGAGCTTTCTAGATCCATTTTTTGGGGTGGATCAGTCCTCATTTCCAATTTTATGCGTTATCTCTCTCCATATCTGTCTGAGTCCGGCTTTCTCTTTCCACCTAACTACTCCTGCTCTTCTCAGATCCTCTTCTACCTCCTGTAGCCATCTCGTTCTTGGTCGTCCGCGTCTTCTTTTATTCGCAGGTTCCCACATTAGTAACAAGCGTAACACCGAAGACGGTCCAGTTCTCCATACATGCCCCAACCACTTTGCCCTTTTCTGTTTTATTTCTCGAACTACATCTTCACCCTTCAGCTCTTTCCTTATGTCACTGTTCTTCCTTGCTCTATACAAATTTCTTCCTATTTTGACCGGTCCTAATATTGATCTCATTATCCGTCTTTCTACTATTCTGAGTGTCTCTTCTTCTTTTTTTGTAAGTGTCATTGTTTCCGCGGCATATGTTATTATTGGCTTTATCATTATTCTATATATCATTAGTTTTGTGTTTCTCGTAACTATTTTACTTTTTAATAGTTTCTTATTTGCATGAAATGCTTTATTTACAGCCATTATTTTTTCTTCTATTTCAGTTCTTCTTTCCCCACTCTTTTCCATCATAACACCCAGATATTTAAATTTGTTCGTCTGCTCAAATTCATGTATTCCTATTTTTATTTTTGCATTCCTTATGTTTTTACCAATGATCATTATTTTTGTTTTATCTTCGTTTATTTTTAAACCCATTTTTTGCCCTTCTGTTACTATATCTTGCAACATTTTTTCCATAACTCTTCTCTGTTTAGCTATTAATACGACATCATCAGCATATGCAATCAGTTGTCCTCCTCCAGTTCTAAGACTACTCTTATTAATCCCCCTTGTAACATATTCCAGTGCTAAGTTGAAAAGTGTTGCTGACAATGAATCCCCTTGTCTTACTCCTCTGTTAGTACTAAACTCTTCTGTTTCACCTTTTTGCGTTATTATACTGACTTTTGTCTGCGTCATGGTCATATTTATCATCCTTCTAAGCTTGATATCTATCCCTAGTTGTTCTAATGCTAACATGAGTTGGTCCCTCTTCAACGAATCAAAGGCCTGCTGGAAATCTATAAAAAGCATTTCTATTTCCATATTATATTCATGGGCTTTTTCAATTATTTGTTTGACTACATGGATAGCATCAACTGTCGACCGACCTTGCATAAAGCCACACTGATAAGGCCCTACCACATTTTTCACTTTTTCAGCTAAACGACTCTGTATGATTGAGGACACGATTTTATAAGCGACATTCAGTAGTGTAATACCTCTGTAATTATTACAGCATTGCTGGTCTCCTTTTTTATGTATCGTTAAGATTTGTCCCTTCCTCCATTCTTCCGGCATCCTTTCTTCTTTCCATATCCTTTTCACTAACTGATATATCTGTTCCCTTATTTGGTGTCCTCCGTATTTTATTAATTCCATGTTCATTCCATCTTCCCCTGGTGCTTTACTATTTTTAGCTTTGTTAATTATCCGTATAACATCATCTCTTGTTGGTTCTTCAACTTGACTCTCTCCATTCTTTTCACCCATAATTTTCTCTTCACAATTGTCCTCGTTAAGTAATTCCTTAAAGTGATCTACCCATATTTCTTTGTACTGATTTTCCTCTTCTATAAGTCTCCCATTCTTATCTTTTATACCGGTAACCTTCCCTTTATATTTTTTATTTTGTTCATTTATCCTTTTGAAAAAGCTTTTAGTATTTTTATTAATTCTTTCTGTTTCTATATCTTTTATATTATTATCTATCCATTTTCTCTTGCACTCTCTTATATATTTGTTACATTCATTTCTTATTCTTTCGTATTCCTGCCCATCTTCTGTTTTACTTGAGCTCAACCATTTTAATCTTGCTTTGACTTTCTCATTCAATTTTTCTCGGCAATTCTGATCATACCATCCCTTTCTATTAGATTTCTTTTCTCTCCCTATAGTTTGCTCTGCTGCTTTTTCTATACATTTTTTAATGCTGTTCCACTCATCATCTATGTTTCTTTTATCGTCTTTTCGTTCCTGTAGCATCTTTTCTAATTTTAATTCATAGTGTTTCCTCTCCTTCACGTCTACCAGCTTATTTATATCCCATTTTAAATTTTCCTTTTTCTTTGTTACCCTTTTCCTTATTTTTTGCCTTATTGTTGCTGCTACCATGAAATGATCAGAGTCTGCGCTAGCGCCTCTGTACGATCTTACATCCTTCACCGATGTTTGTCTTCTTCTGTTAATTAGCACATGGTCTATTTGCGTACCATGTTTCTTGTCTGGCGTTGTCCAGGTTATTTTATGCTCCTTGGGGTGCTCGAATTTAGTACTGCTTATAACCATGTCCATCCTTGCGGCTAACTCACATAACCTGCGTCCATTATCATTTGTCCTTTCGTGTACGGCATGCCTTCCCGCTACCATCTTCATGTAATCCTCCTTTCCTATTTGGGCATTAAAATCACCTAGTATTAGTAATGTGTCTTCTTTAGGAATATTTTCAATTTCTTCTTCTATTTTACAATACATCTTTTCTTTTTCATCTTCATTCGCATTATCGGTTGGGCAGTACACATTTAAGAGAGATATGTTAAGCGGTTTCCCTTGAATTCTCAAATACGCCATCCTTTCATTAATTGGCCTAAACTCTATAACATTTTTCCTTGTATCCCCAAACAACATAAAAGCTACTCCGTATTGACCTTGTTTTTCACCACCCGAGTATTTAATAGAAAAGAAAGGCTGTAGTAATAATAACTACATAATTGCCAAAAACGTTTAAATAAAAGTAGGAAAAACTAGAAAGTTGTGTTTTTAGTGATATTAACGTAACAACGACTTGTCTGAAGTTCCGATCTCGGTTACCGGTACTTTGATGCTGCTTGGGACCCCAAATCATGATTGAGCCTCCGTTGTGCTTTACCGATTTTTTTATGTACTTCGGATAAAATGCTGTATTCGGAGGTCGTTTTACATATTGCTTACCATCAGAACCAAACATATTAATTTTAGTTTCTTCATCCAACCACAGGAAGTTTTTCCAATTTAGAGGGAAAACGCAAGTCTATTATTTTTATTTTTAGGGCTCAGCAACGGCACTTTTCTAGGAGTTCTGGCGCTGAAAGTCTGGCTTCTGTCAATCTGTACCTAATAATTCGGCTTGATACATTCAAATTTAGATCGGTTTTTAGTTCATTTGAAGACAGAAAAGATTTGGCTCTGCAATAACGGTCATTTTATGTTTTTACCTCGTGTTTCGGATTTATTTGTACTGTGAAGGGCAGTGTACACTTTCTTTTGTGAACATGTCATCATTTTTGCTATCTGGCTCATCGACTGTCCTTGGTTTCTTAAATTTTATATCAAATCTTTCTCCGTTTCCGTACATTGTGCTCGTTTTTATAATTCAGTAACCTATATAGTCATATTAAGTTAGTTACT